>PNEQ01010301.1:0-28980 GCA_003012365.1 Medauroidea extradentata | reverse complement strand
CTACAAGTCCATGGGAACACACTACCTCCTCGTAGTACTTCTACCAGTCCATGGGAACACACTATCTCCTCATGGTACCTTTACCAGTCCATGAGACACACAACCTCCTCGTGGTACTTCTACCAGTCCATGGGAACACACTACCTCCTCATGGTACCTTCACCAGTCCATGGGACACACTACCTCCTTGTGGTACTTCTACCAGTCCATGGGAACACACTACCTCCTCATGGTACCTTTACCAGTCCATGGGACACACTACCTCCTCGTGGTACTTCTACCAGTCCATGGGAACACACTACCTCCTCATGGTACCTCTACCAGTCCATGGGAACACACAATATCCTCGTGGTACCTCTACAAGTCTATGGGAACTCACTGTCTCTTCGTGGTCCATATACAGGTCCATGGGACAACAACAATCTTCTCCTGGTATCTCTAACAGTCAATGGAAACACACTACCTCATCGTGGTGCTTCTACCAGTCAATAGTAACAAACCACATCCTCGTGATACCTTTACCAGTATATGGGAACACTCTACCCTCTCATGGTACATCTACAAGTCCATGGGAACACACTAACTCATTGTGGTACTTCTACCAGTCCATGGAAACACGCTACCTTCTCGTGGTACCCTTACCAGTCCATGGGACACACTACCTCCTCTTGGTACTTCTACCAGTCCATATGAACACACTACTTCCTCGTGGTACCTCTACCAGTCCATGGGAACACATTACCTACTCCTGGTACTTCACAAGTCCATGGGAACATACTACATTCTCAAGGTACTTTTACCAGTCCATGGGAAAACACTACCTTTTCATGGTACATCTACCAGTCTATGAGAACACACTACCCTCTCGTGGTACATCTACCAGTCCATGGGAACACTCTACCTCCTCGTGGTTCTTCTAACAGTCCATATGAACACACTACTCATCGTGGCATATCTACCAGTACATGGGAGCAAACTATCTAATCCTGGTACTTCTACCAGTCCATGAGAATTTACTACCACCTCATGGTACTTCTACCAGTCCATGGGAACACACAACCTCTTCGTGGTACATCTTCCAGTCTATGGGACACTACCTTCTCGTGGTACTTCTGCCAGTTAATGGGAACACACTACCTCCTCTTTGTACCTCTACCAGTCCATGGGAACAAACTACCTCATCATGGTACCTCTACCATTCAATGGCAAATTATTACCTCCTCGTGGTACTTCTACCAGTCCATGGGAACTTACTGTCTCCTCATGGTACTTCCACCAGTCCATGGGACACTACCTTCTCGTGGTACTTCTACCAGTCCATGGGAACATACTACCTTCTCCTGGTACTTCTTGCAGTCTAAGAGAACACACTACCTCCTCGTTGTACCTCTACTAGTTCATGAGTACACACTACCTTTTTAAGGTAATTGTACCATTCCATGGGAACACACCATCTACTCATAATACTTCTACCAGTCCCTGGGAACTTACTACCTTATCATGGTAATTTTACCAGTCCATAGAAACACACGACCTCTTCATGGTTCATCTACCAGTCTATAGGAATACACTACCATCTCATGGTATATCTACCAGTCCATGGAAACACACAACCTCCTCGTGGTACTTCTACCAGTCCATGGAAACACGCTACCTTCTCGTGGTACTTCTACCAGCCCATGGGATCACATTACCTCCTCATGGTACCTCTACCAGTCCATGGAGACACACTACCTACTACTGGTGCTTCACCAGTCTACGGGAACTTACTACATCCTCATGGTACTACTACCAGTCCATGGGAACACACTACCTATTCATGGTACATCTACCAGTCCGTGGGAACACACTACCTCCTTGTGGTACCTCTATCATTCTTTGGGAACATACTTTATACTCCTGGTACTTCTACCAGTCTATAGGAACTCACAACCTCCTCGTGGAACCTCTACTTGTACATGGGAACAAATTACCTCCTTGTGGTACATCTACTAGTCCATGGGAACACACTATCTCCTCATGGTACATCTACCTGTCTATGGGAACATACTACCCTTTCATGGTACTTCTACCAGTCCATGGGAACATACTACCTCCCCATGGTATTTCTACCCGTTCATGGGAACCCACTACCTCTTCATGGTACTTTTACCAGTCCATGGGAACACAGTACCTCCTCATGGTTCTCTACCAGTCCATGGGAACACACCATCTCCTCGTGGCACTTCTACCTGTCCAGGAGAACACATTACCTCTTCGTGGTACTTTTACGAACCCATGGGAACACACTACCTCCTCACGGTACTCTACCAGTCCATTGAATCATACCATCTGCTCATGGCACTTCTACTAGTCCATGGGAAAACACTACCTCCTCACAGTACCTCTACCTGTGCATAGGAACACTCTGTCTCCTCATGGTAATTCTAGCTGTCCATATGAACACGCTACCTCCTCGTGGTACGTCTACCATTCCATGGGAACACACTACCTTCTCGTGGTTCCTCTACTAGTCCATGGGAATATAGTACCTACTCGTGGTGCCACTTGTCTTTTTTAATTAAGAAAGGTGGGTTCGTCTTGGCCTGGTTTGACTAAGAGATGGCACAATCAAATGCATGCAGCCTAGTGCTGAGACTTCAGCACTGTAGAATTACCAGATGCTCAGCATTGGCTACCACATGGGATATGGCTACACCGTATGTAGGCGTGCAAACGCTCGTCTGGGCAGTAAGTAGGAACCTATGCTTCCAATGAGGTACTCTTAGAGGTATTTTAGATGTGAAGGACTCGTGCTGGTTGTGATTTAGATATTCGTTGATTGGGTATGAGGGGACTGGTGGTAGGTCTGGGAGATATTAATATTGCATCGCTATTTAAGCTGAGGCTTCCTGGTTCCGCCTCAGTTTAGGGATGAGGATTGGTGGACTTGAACGGCCATTCCCATGGTGCACCTTCGCTTTGTCCGACCGCAAAAGAATCCGTTCTGGCTGGGGATGTTTTTTCTGGTCGGTAGGAGAGGCGTTACCCCAGGGCTACGTACTTCGCGTAGTTACCGGATAGTTTGAATATCAGGGTGTTCTTTGGAAGAGGCTAGTCCTGGCTCCTCGGTTGGCCTTTATCGGCCTCCAATGAGGTCCTGCAAATCAGGAGTTCCAGTGAGCAGGCCAGTCGTATAGGAGAACAGTTCTGTGGATGTCGGTCCGTGAACTTCCTGGTCACTGTGAGACCCTTCTCTTGTTCTGCCCTGAGGAGGGGTGTCTGTGTGGTGTTAGGGAAGGTGGTGGGATTGTCAAGGATTCTTCAAATGTGAGGATGGGCGCAAGGAGTTAGGATGAGTTCCTTGTCCCACCACCAGCTGGGACTGAGACGGAGCGACCGCACGTCCCGGTGTAAGGCAATACTGCCCGGGTATTAACGGTTGTCACAGGGCATTTACTCTGCCTCACATGCCAGCCCTCGCTTGATTACATTTAACTACTGTGTTTGTCAGAAAGGTGCTCCTATTGTATTACAACAGGCTAACTTCGTGATAACGAAGCAGCACGTTCACTTACGTCACCTGCATTAATGTGACCACAACCTTGGACAACAACCAATTCGGCAGTTTTTGTCCCACGACTAGCTCATCTTCGCCAAGTTAATATTCTTAATGCACCTTGCTTTCTTATATATGTTATATACAAAACTTGCAGCCAACATATTCCTTCTGATTATTTGCTTTGAATTACGACAGTATAATTCATTCCCTACGTTTCTCAGTCTACATCATTTACCTCACAGCATAGGTCGTGTTATCGTGAAAAGTAATGTATTAGTGTAATTAAGGCACTCAGGACGAAGTTTATTTTCGCTAAATTTATCTTACAAATAAATCAGGAATTCATGGAGACTGCAGTCATTATTTTATTCACTCGTTAAGAGGGTGATAAAAGCATTATTTCAAGTGGTCAAAGAGGGCAATGCGAAAACCAATAGATACCAAAACATGTTGTACATAATAATGAGATTTTGGAACGCCGTTATAATGCGGTACATTTAGGAATGCCTTTTTGTAATTTCGTTTACATTTTTATCAATACACAACTTTGAACAACAAACAAGGCTATATTTAACAACTCATAGAAAATAAAGTAGTTGAAACATTAAAAAATAAGAGCTACTTAAGCTAGATTTTACCTTCTTTTGTAGCCAATAGTTTATAGAAAGAATATATTCCCTTGTTTGTGATTTAATGCATTCACTTGATGCACTGTAACAAAATATCTGAGCAGATAAAATTCCTCCCCATCTCCTGAAATCCCTCAACACCATATTACGTAAACTGCGAACATGTCAAACAACAGGAGTGGTCCAGATTGACGTTGGCTCGGCGCAATGTCGGGCTGACCTACAATGCTAGATTCCCACGCGAGGGCGCAAGTATTTGGACATTCTTGTTCAGCGTCCTTTTAGTTTGCTGAATTTGCTCATGTGCTTAACTTTTCCTTAATCTTTTAATAGTACCTGTGTTGAGAAAATGGCCAGGCCATCAGCAATGAATTCTTTGGTACGTGTACGTATACATCTTAGACTGAGCATGATATCACACCGATGTCGGCCTCTAGAGAGCAGGGCAGTAACTCGCTCGCTTAGGCAGACCACAATAAAGACTAGCGAGCAACGTGGAGGCAGAGTTATTTGAATCTCGAGTGGTACAGTGAAGCACAGACCAGTTGTAATTAAAATAGTTTTGCGGCTTGAGTACGGACATGTGCGGAATCTGGGTGTTTCACAGCCCAGATGAGTTTGATACAGAAGCGTCAACAGTTCCAAACAACACCGATAAACTTTAGAGGTAATACTGTGAAAAAATATATGCAGATATACAGGATGGTCATGAACTACAGGCACAAACGCAGGGAGGTGATTCCTTATGGATAATAAAGTAGGACATATGTAGGACACTTTGTACCTAAGTGTAATCTTGTGGGAGAAATGAGCCGCAGAATATCGCATTTGAAAGCCGTATTTATTTTAAATATTGGAAACAGAATTATGTAAAACGACAATACTCTGAACATTGATTTGTGTTATAATAGTCTTCAAACCCACTTCAAATGCATGTCGATACCTTCAGCCATTACTAAAATAACAGGGGTGGCCACCCTCTAAGTGAACTAAATGTTTCTGCCATCAGGATAGTGGAACATTTGACGTAGTTTTATTGAGTAATGCGAGCTTTGTAATAAAAATTGTCCTCTTATTGTAACTGTCATAGTTTTCGTGAAAAATGCACGCGAAGCTTTGGCTGAAGCGATATAGTACCAGGAGATCATAGGCAATACTGCGTACATTGTGTTTGGAAGTGCTCAATTGCTCTATCCAAAATGGTTTAGAAAACATTACATATGAAACATATCGTACAGTAACTTGTAAGGGAGATATCCACACAAAGCGACGTTTTACAGAACAAAAATTAAATCTAACAGACAATAAGAAAGGTATTGTGAATGATAAAGTGCACCCTCACATGTGTCTCTTCTCAGTAGTTCACATAAACATTTTGCGTGAAGGTGACTTGTATTATGCATTTGTATTACATCTTTGAAAAGCAATACAAAATACCTACATGTTATACACATTGGTAGGACCGTACCACCCCCTCGTATTTCTCGAAGTTGTACATCACAGTAGTGGCTGTGCAAATACTTACGATCAAAGTAATCATTAACAATACCTTTAATAATTTTGTTGCATAAATCACATAGCATAGTAAAATATAAACGAATAATCAAATTTCCCGACATTGCAAAAGTTGTGAGCAATAGGAGGGTAGCCGTTCGTGTTATTTTCATAAGGGGAAGAAATTTCCCAGAATTCGTTATGAATTAAAATACGCTAAGAACATAAAGCTACATTTAGAGTATTGTCCATCCAAGTCACTAGTTTTCGATATTTTGGGAAAATGCTGTTTCAAAATTTGATTTTCGAAGCCTTATTTCTTCGTTTTTTATTTTTTACTATGAATCACCTGTCGACGTTTGTCGGTGTTGTTCGCAAATATCCTGTATATCTCGCAGCCACTTTAGCGTCGCTTCCTATTTTACTGTCTCATCTCAACCGAGTTAAACTCAACCTTCCTCTGGCTTTTATCAAACTGTATTTTAACTATGACTTTCATGCCTAGTCCTTTTGAATTTGTCTTGTTCCACGCTACCGAGCAAGAAGGCGCTGTAGCCTTCGTGAGTAGCCAGGTTCGACTAACAGTCCTGCCATTCTTATTTGTGTATTATATAATTTTCTGAAGTCGTTCAAGACAGTTTTTATGGAACAGCTGTGATGGTTACTTAAAACAAACACACTATAGTAGCTTACTTTGATGTTACCGACTCTGAGCTGCCGGCTGCAACACGATGCGTCAGACCGTACTGTCTACCCACCAGTTTTTATGCTTGTTTATTTACTTTGTTGCTCAAAAACACTCTGCAAGGGTTGAGGTAACGTTTCCTTTGCATGCGAAGTAAAATTATTTAACTAGTCAAACTGAAAAAAATAAAATACATTACATAAAATATGTTATTCCCTCACACAAAAGAATATTTGCTTTCTATTCGACAAATATTTTTAACTCCAACCATTGCCTTGACACTGTGTTCAAATTGTAGTAACCAACATCTCAAGAAGAAAATTTTAAAGCAATCTGACAAACATAAGGTAGGCCCTATATTGAAGCTAATGCTAACGACATGTCATTTTCTCTATTAAAGGAAGGTTTTTAACAATTGGAATTGTTAGGAATGCGTAATGCCAAAAAAAGCATTAATCTTTGTTTTCAACACACAGCATTGTCTTACATGCCCCTTATAGTACGGGTCATTTAGATTTTGACCCGGACAAAATTATAAACAAAATGAAACCTTCTAGAATGTGTTCTTCACAGTCTCCTAATGATATTCTGAAAATTCCTAAAGTTTCTCATACCGGTAAAATCCGCCATCTTGAAAAAACTGTCACCATATTGAATATTTCGTTTTTATTTAATAACTTGTAAACTATGCGACCTAGAAACCTGGGACTGGTGTCAAATTGTTTGTATTCTGTCACTCTATCATATATATATATATATATATATATATATATATATATATATATATATATATATATATATATATATATGTGTGTGTGTGTGTGTGTGGTTTATTTACATGTTTGCTAACAAATTTTGAAAAAAATGTATGACACATTTTGTACATCTAGGTACCTTTTTTTATTCACATTTTTATGTTATTTATTTTTTATATCTTTATTATGATAATTATCAAATTTATGCTTGACAAGAAAGTTGTAGAGAATTGAAAAATACACCGTTATCGCATATAAGAATTTTATATATACTTGAAACCATAATGCAACTATCTTGAATAAACAGTCATGTTGAATATTTCGTTAATGTTTAATAACTTATAGGTCTACAAATTTGGGACTAGTATCAAATTATTGGTATTATATTTTCCTTTGATCCAACACGATTAAATCATGTTTCCTAAAAAAAAGTAAATATAAATGAAATCAAAACTAAGAATTAAAACATAATACAATGCATGTAGAGTGGAAAATTGTTTTTGTAAGAAATAAAGCAAAATATACAATTTATTTTTGGTAATGGCTGCGAAAATCTACATATTTCCTTCTATGGAACTACATCAAGATATGTGAAGAATGTAAGTATTACTTACAAACGCATTACTTGTCTCCGATGGTGTTTCATAGTTCGTCAGATTCTCCATTTGCAGCATTATCATCAATCTCTTCTAATGGTTCTAGTCTGTTGCTGCAGCCATATCCACAGCAGTACGCACGCATGTCGGAGCATGTTAGGCTATTTCTCAGGCATTCGCAGCTTCTACAGTCACATTCCTTCTTGCAACCGCATGATATGAGCCGCAGAAGATGTTGTGGAGGCGGTTCCCGAAGTGATGCAGTCGGAGCGAACTCACTGTTTGTAGTCTTCCATCCCCACTTTGTTGGATCCAACTTCACATTTCTCCATCCCTGTAGGCCTACATGTAAGAAAACACGCAACAAGTATTGCTTTGCAGCATCAGAAGTTGGCGGCAATGTACCAAGACTAAAATTGCTATTGATGCGTTGTTTTCCAATAGTCTTAACATAGTGATTATACCGCAACTGAATTAAGTTACCAGGAGGTTTTCTTCCATACACAGCACACAGAAATACTTCCCCAGCCTTGGAAATATTTTCAGCTGTCGTAGAGCTGTTGTTAAATATACCTACATGCCCTTGCAAACTACCATCTCTCTTAAGCTTTTCGAATGACTTTGCTTTCTCTTTGCCATGTAAAGCTGAAGTGCTGTCACGTCCAGTCATTTCGTGTGTAAATGGCAAATTATCATTCATGGAGCCCAAGGTTTCTTGTATCGATTTGCTGTTGTAAGCTTTTTGAGCTCTTTTGCCTTTGCTTGGTATAACGTGTATGTGTTTCTATCAGCATGAGTAACAAAGAGGAGAAGTAAATCTGTATCTTCGCCTATCATCACTGAAGTTTTGTCAAGTTGTGTTTTTGATATTGTAGAATAACAATCAGCATGTCTGCATCAGCTTCAGCTTGCACAAATTATACTCCCAAAGCCTCCAAGTGTTTGTATAGTACTGCCATGATTATAGCTTTATTTTTGGAATCTGAGAGAAAAGCATCCGGAGGCAAGGCTGCATGCGTGTTCTCATCCACGACTACTTCCGAAGAGCACCCACGACACATACGCTCATAATGTTTAGTTGATTGTTTGTCATAGCTGTCAAAGACTACTGTCACATCAGTAGAACAATAATGTGTTGTTACATATGAAACATATCTGGTGACAATTTCGTGGTAGCTTTCGTGGCATTACCAAACAAATCTGTGCAACAAATGCCCCCCCCCCCCATCAATGGTGTAGGCAACATCAACAGTATCCTTTGTGAAAAGGTTTCTGGTTTGCAGAAGCTTTCTAACACAGGGAATAATTTTCCAGATCATTTTCTCATAATACAATTTTCAAAGAGAGCTGGTGGCCAAGCTGTGAGCTCATAGTGAAAATTTGCTACTAACTCTTCGTCAGATTGTACTACACAGAGCATGCGATGAAATAGTTGAGTTTACCTCAATGCAGTCTTCTCTTATGCGAATGATCTTTTGGGCTGTTGCAAGTGTCACAACAACGTTCTTCCTTTTAAAATGAACATCTTTGAACGGTTTCCCTACCATCGCTTTCATTCCTCCCATTCCAATTTCTTTCGCACAGTCACAGTTAACTAACGAGTTAGTAAATAATGACGTTATTTACATTTACTAGTAAAGCTGTCTGTATCTCTCTGGAAAGGATTGTGTAGTTGCAACCATTGGAACATTCTGAAAGCACAGCAACATCTCTACTCTTACGTGACTCTCTAAGCTCAACATGTTGTTCAGAAGTTGCGGAAATGATTCCAGATAATGTTTCAACAGCATCTACAACCGTGGTAGTTGCTGGTACACAGTTAACCCATTTGGCAATGGTAAAGCTTGTCAAGCTGCGTCTATATGTCAGTCGACCAGTGGATTTCATGGATCTCATTTAATACTGCTCAATAATCATGTCACACTAAGTGCCAGACCAAAACTTGTCAGTTCTTCTAATGGTAAAGTAGGATTTCCCCACAAAATTTTCCAAGTCGTTGCGGGACATAGAATCACGTAACTTCAGCATTCTTTGAAGATAAATATGTGCAGTCCTGGTATAGTTAAAGTGTCCTGCTGCATATGGCAATATCATTTGAACACAGTATAAATGAAGAGCCTAGTCACCAGAATGTTCCGCCTTAACGTACATACGTACTATCTCTACGAGATCATAATACTATGCCCAAAGCTTAGCAGTTTTGTTTCTTGATGAAAGCTCTGCAAATTTATTCTGCAATGACATGAATTCTGTCTCCATATTTCTGCACTCACCTACATCTTCTGGGCGTAAGCATCCCTCTATAATGTCTGAAAATGTGTCCTCTAATTCTTATATAATATGTTCTTTTTCAGTGCACATATCAAACAACAGATGTATTAATGTATTTTGTGTCAGAAAATGAGTTCGTAATGCTCTGTAATATTGGCGGCCACTCATATGAACTACACTGTTTTTGGCATATACAGTGCTCCAAGAAAGGACATTAGGAGGTGAAATCCAACAAGACGAATCTCAGCACATGATAGTACACTATCCGATGGAGCTGCCACTAAAATACTAACAGCTTTATGGCATAGTGGCTGTTAAAATGTAATGAACACTTTTTCTTGTTTTAACTGTGCTCTTACTTTGGTAACATAATTCAGGACAGTGTAAATTGTCGAAATATTGGTTGGATCTTGATTTATGAAGCGCAATGTGACTAAGCTGATTTTTCAAAGGGCAAATCTTTGTGCCCTAATTCCATGAACACACTCCAACCAAATTTGTTTGGTGTAATTGAATTGGTTAAAAAATCTGTTTCCCCTAGCACATCTAAAAAAAAAAAAAACATGTAGTACTTGCACTCTCAGGTTCACGTTGTAGGTTACTGGTACTAACATCTTCCACAGTTACTCGTGAGAATGCATCTTCTGCTGGCTGCTTATACCAGGTCATTTTTATTGATTCCAAACCACCTATATTAGAAAATACACCAAAACTTAGGTTTCTGGGCACTGGAGTGTCAGGGTGTAGGAATGAAGCTGGATTGACACACTGAACCCCCCCCCCCCCAAAAAAAATTGCATGAAATGTTCCCAAACCATCAAGGGTACGGATTTTGTATCCACATTGTCAAAAATATATTGAACATAGCTAGAATCGTCAATTGAAGAAGTGGCATTTGATGTCACAGAAGACTCATACCGGTTGATTTATTTATAACTACTGCAAAATCCGGGACTTGAAAGGAAGTCCAGCAAAAACTTGGTGCAAACCGAGGTTGCAGGTAAATGCAAAGTCCAACATTAATTGGTGAAATAAACGACCGAGGCCTAGTGGCGGACACTACACAATGCTGAATAGCTAGTGATTTGCGCCGGTACCTAGATACATCGATGTTACAATTTCTTGGTAAAATAATTTAATCCATCAGTAATGCAGTATTTTCAAGTATTAGTTCAGAGCCCCCATTGGCAATATCTTCAGAGGACGGATATCAGTCACAATTGTAAGCACGAGAACGAATATCTTCGCGAATGATTTTGGCTGTCATGTGTACAATCCTTTGTCTTGCTTCTTTTCACTTGTTTTCCTTTCTCGGTACCTATTCTCTGTTTAAATATCATCTCGTTAACCAGAGAAACATACAAGATTACTATTTGCTTTGCAATCTGTACAGGTAAGTGTATCGCCATAATGTTCTTCTAATTTTCTCTTTAAATGTTTTTCGCTGTAGGAGGGTGTCAATGGACGTAACTTATGCATTTCTTCTATCAAATCCGAAATACGAAATCGCAGATCTTCTTTATCTTTGATAAATTTGCTCAGGTCTTTAAATGCTTCATTTTGTTCCTTATTTTATGGACGTCCAGCAGCATATTGCTTTTCGCCTGGTAGCTGGGATTTGGAACTGAGAAAATGCTGGTAACAGTTGCGATGACACCGGCCTTTTGCAGCAACCAAATCTATTACGCCACTCAATCTTAACATAATGGTTCTATTCCTGTAATCATTCCTGCTTTTTGCATGTTCCCTGACATTGTCTAGTAGTGTTAATGTCCGAACTTCATTTATATTTGCATTGGGATGTTTTGGATCCACAACAACTGTACTACCACAAAAAAAATCATTGTTTTTTAAAGTCGAAGAATTCCGATCTGAATACTGGGATCCGAGTCGAATTATCTTTCTCGTTCTGTGATGGACGTCACGTATAATATTTTCTACAGTTTTCGTGAACCCGTACATTAGCACTATGATCAATACGTTTTTGGACATCATCTTCACGAATAATGCTGTACTTTACAATTTTTTCAACACCTCTATTAACTACTGTTAACTGTCCAACACTTTCACCACATATCATACGTACATCCATATTGCTTTCCAAAGTAACAGTAAAGCAAACAGAAAACGTGTTACGATTGAACTCACAATGTAATATTATAGGCCTACTGATCAGTAGATTATGCTCGAGTCTTTATAAGGGCTAATACTTTCAGCAAACATGCCTCATGTTATTGAAGAATGCCTGAGTTTCATCCTTCTCTCCGACACCCGATTAGGTTTTCCCAGGACCATGTTGCCCTAGCTGTAACGTGTACTATTTGGCGAGCTTTAAAATAACTTCACCCAGTTCCTTTCGTACCTGCAAGATAAGTTAAGGAAGTTACTTCTTTAACGAACACTAACAAAAATGAGTTTAACATGGCAATGTCGTACTAAATGAAATTAAAGTTGGATATAAATGTGCCTTGTCTTGTGTTCCATTACTAACATATTCTTAAATCATTTCATTTTCAAACACAAAATAAATTTATTATTTGAATTGTTGCCTTGTAAAACCCAGTACAAGGCAACAGCAGTGTTCAACAATTATATACGTTTTGGATCTTACCATAAAAATTTAAACCGTATAACAAACGAAAACGCAATGTAATCTTCGATAGTATATCGCACACATAAGTTACAACAATAGCACGTTCCACAAAACTTAAGTTGGGCCAGTTTCATACGGTGAATTTTGCATTAAGTCTCACAAAAAAAAAAAAGAATATGTTGAATATTGTGTAAGTCACGAACACTAAGTACTACTCTAATTACGCTGATGTTTTTAACTAAGCAATTTTCTTGAGGGAAAATCGTTCCCTTTGTAAAAGTTAAACTGTTACTCATACAGAAAGATGCAATGTTTGAATACTGGTTTCCATTTGTGAATTTTTAGCCATTCTATAACTATAATTAAATAAAAGTAATTTCTTAGCATAGTTTCAACTATAACTATAAATACCATTGATATCAGCTTTAAAATTTCAAAATTTGGTCTCGAGCATTATTCAAATTAAAACTCGTCATTGTTAGAATCGTTTACCATTATATTACCATAAGTCATAGGTCATATATATTGTTGCATAAATAGCGTATACAACCACCGGTATACATTTCTAATGAGAATTAAACAATGTTAATTAATCATATATTCGATTAAACGAAGTAACTTAAAGTTTATAATTATAGACAGCAAAAAATCCAATTCGCGAAAGCTGAGATATATAATTTTAACTTTAAAAGTACGCACATAAAATGATGTTAGTAAATGTGTTGGTGTGTTACCTAAATATTCTTTAAGCCACATAGTGTGTTACCTTAATATTATGCATGCCACATAGCTGTAACTGCCACTAAACACACACTTGTTGTATACCTATAAATTAAACACATTGCAAAAGTAACAGCCATAACTCGACTCTGCAACAACGCAGGCAGCTCCCAACACGTGATGCATACCGTGGCCACTAGATGGTGACACTTGTTTCCATGGCAGAAAGGTTCCTAAACATACACTAATATACAGCGATTCAATTATTTATTTTAGATTAAATCTTTAGCGCTTGTCTTCTGTAGAAGTACAAGTAAAAACAGATTATATGTATTTTAAATAAAATCGAAAGAATAATAAAAAATATGTTTCTTTTTTATTGTGTGAGAACTTTCTAACTTAAATAATTATATTTTCATCACAAATTATTAAGTATGACTATGATATGTAACAAATTTAATATTTTAATAGAAATATATTCTGCAGAAATAAATTGTTGTTAGGTTGGCCTTGCCTGATTTGGTACAAACTGTTGAGTTATATTATTAAGGTGAACAGCAATTGTGCAGAATGATAGTCTAAAACCGTCAAAATAAATAGTTAAATGATTATTAATAATATGTTATACATAATTCGTATATGTAATACATTAATTCAATGTTTCTAGCGCTTTGGCATGCCAGTTAAGTACAATGCTCGGCGTGAAATTTACACCATGTTTCTGCAGCTTTTTTGGGCTTATTATAAACAAATACTATTGTTGTCTTTTGATATTTTGATGTGTTACTTAGTTCTCTACACAATTGTTCCCTAGTTAAAACTTCATAAATGTGGTATTTAACGCGTGAAAAATTAAAACATAACAACATGTGTTGAAATTAAGAATTAACAAAAAAATTATGTTATGATTGTTAATGTTTTTTGTATACTGGTCTAACATTTTTTATTGATCGTTAAGGAAAAAACATTACTAACAATTTGACACCAGTCCCAGGTTTCTAGGCCGCATAGTTTCCAAGTTATTAAATAAAAACGAAATATTGAACATGGTGACAGTTTTTAAAAGATGGCGGATTTTCCCGGTTTGAGAAACTTTGGGAATTTTCAGGATATCATAGGAGACTGTGTAGAACACATTCCAGGAGTTTTCATTTTGTCAGTAATTTTGTCCGGTTAGGGTCGATTTTTTGTCTAGCTACCCTGGACTATTATTTGACGTTGTGTTACACAGATAAGTGTGCAAGCAGCGATAACTTGAGTCAGGTTTCACTACACATTTATCACAGTTCTGTTGCATATAACACAGTTATGTTGTATATATCACAGTTATGTTGTATATAACACAGTTATGTTGTGTATATCAAAGTTATGTTGTGTATATATCACAGTTATGTTGCATATATCACAGCGGTTATGTTGCATAAATCACAGATATGATGTGTATATCACAGTTATGTTGTATATCACAGTTATGTTGTATAGCGAGTAGTACACATTCATCGCACGTCGGTAGTTTCAGCGTTGAACTGACAAATTGCTTCATTAAGTACGAAGGCAATTTTTTAATTTATATTAAAATTCTGGAATACAGATAATTTAATGTTGTTAACAACACGATTATTTTAATTAAATAAATTTAAAGGATTATATAAATAAAAAACGGGTACGTGATAAGTACCATTAAGGAACATGTGTTAACGAAGAAATATTTGTTTATTTTTTTTAATTTCCCTGTGAGATTTGTTTTAAATAATCATTCTCAATATGTGTGTGTGGTTTTCCAGTGCGTGGCCCTGTAACTCTGCAACCAACCATATCAGCTCGATGTACGGTAACCAACTACCCTATATATCACGTAGCTTTCTATTTGGAACTACAGAGGTTGGATTATTTGGTGATAAAGGTGTTGCAAGAGGGTCAGCTGGAAATCGAGTGTTTTGAGCTCCTCTGAATTCTAAATGTTTTTAGAATGTATTCGAACTTTCAAGGATATTCTGAAATGGTTTAGGTTTATGCAGAATGTTATATAGTTTTGCAAAACGTTTTATAGCAATATATAATGGTTGTGATTATTCGAGAATATTCCAAGTGATTTCGAGCCATTGGCAGGACCGTCACTTTTTGAACATTTTGAAAAAGTTTCAAACTGTTTCAAAAACCTCAAGCATAAAAAAATGTCATTATCTGGGCAACGTAGATTATTGTAGCTAGTGCACAATATAATTTGACTAGACATTCTTCTATGACAAAGTAAAACAAAGTTCTACAAAATTATAGTGATCAGTGCATTCGGCAATATTAATATTATTATTGTTGTAATGAAGTTTTAAGCTTTTTACTACAGTCGATTACAAACGCTACAATTTTGGTACATTCCCGTAAAATCTTGCAAGTATCCTGTGCATTGTACGAGACTTCAAAAATAGAACATTAACTTAGTAAAAACGGCGATTGGCAGAAATATTCCCATCTACTATTATCAGTTTCGCTTTTCCAGCATTTGAAGTTTGCGAATAATCTACGAGAACTTATCTCAACGCCGTCCTTCGAAAAGTCAGGAATTAGTGTAAAATTTCCATGATGAAGTTTCCGTGTGTAGCGAGGCTTGTTTGAAAGCGATGAACTATATAATATAAGTAGTATTATTGTACATCTTGTGTCATAAGTGTAAACATGCGAGGTTCTTCCTTGGTCTCCTTTTACTTATGCTCCCCTTGAAGAAATGGTGCAACACGTCATAATCAATCTTCTATTCAACTTCACTCGCCTCGAAGAGAACAGCAAAAGGAAAAAAAAGGAAAATACGACACCAACATTTGTTCGGGCGAAATGTTCGCTGTAACTGTGTATCTTGAGTCTTTACGACAAAAACAAATCATATTAATTCGAAATTTTTTATCCTTAAAGCAGTTTACTTTCCACGCATCATATCTGATGTGAATACAAGCCCTTGAAGATAAAGTACTTATTTTACGTAAACCTTAGTTATATACCCAGATCTTATTTTCGTTGCAGTAATGCACCATTATGTTGGTAGTATGTGTGCATGTATGTGTGTTTGTATATATGCATGTACGTACGCATGCATGTATGTATGCATCTACTTACATAGACGTGCTGTAACTTCCTAAATTCTTTACGCACATCACTTCAATATTTTGGCATAAGCAATTGTGTCCTAAATGCCTGTGTTTGCAACAGAGGAGAGTAAATCGTCGTTAAATTATGTAAATTTGAAAGCTTGCCAAGCCTTAAAGTAAGCAAACACATTTTAGCGCCTGTAAGTATAATGTGTTTCGTGAAAGAGCATTTTCCATGTTGCCTAAAAACAGGCATTTCACATGCAGTGTCAATTCTAAACTTGAAACGCTATACATGACTAATAAGACTTCATAGCCATAAATTCATTTTAAGAACTGTAAGTCAATTGTCTCCAGATGACAGTATTTTTTAACAGTTATAATTCCTGTTTGGTTATCATTGTCTTTAATTTTGCTGGTTAGTGAAACAAATATTTAATCATTAATTTTACTAAGAATGTAAAGAAGAAAAATATAATTATTACAAATTCTAAACTTTGACTTACTAACAGATATTTACGCATATAATTAAAATATTAGTTTCATTAAAATGTATAACGTTTTAACCACGCAATAATTTGTTGTAAGGAACTACTTGTAAATTTAGTGTGTAGGTTGTTTATTTTTTATTATTTGGTATTAAATATTGCCAATACTGTAAATAAAGATATATTCTAAATAGTCAATGTTAGGTTTAATAACGGGTACATGCGATTGCTCATCTTGTGTTGTTATATATCTGCAAGTGTTAAACAGCTTCCAAAATAAACATTACGTCAAACTTCAACAATCATAAATACATGAATATCTTCAATACACTCTAATGTAATAGTTAATGTTAAATATGAAAATTGCAGCTGTTTAAATCCTAAGAAGATAATTCACATTCCAGCTTTAAAATAATTTAATGTGATACGAGTAAACAAGTTTTCAAATAAATGTTAATATTATGTTCTCCTCACAGTTTTCCATCGAAGCTGTATCAGTAAAAAATTTATTTCAAAGTTCACTTCTAGTTATTTCAACAATGTGTTTATAAACTTGTATTTAACTATGCAATGTTGAAACATAGGACATTTTTAGAAGAAAATTGTATCACAGTGTTTTCGAGAGTATTGCTTCGATATAAATGGGTTCATTACAAATTTTCTTTAATAACGATCGTCAGGTGACAACAGAGTACATTGCTTTCGGATGAAGACATTCATGTTCGAATTTCTCTTAGATATTGGATGTGTGTAGCGTTGTGAATCCCAGTAAGTTCCATTTGTAACATCTCCCCATCCCAAAAACCTCCTCACCACTTCTCTGCCTCGTATGTCGTCCGACGTAACGTTAGTGACGTAATAAATTCATAAAATATTTTAAGATTGGTTGTTCCTCCCTCGGTGTAAGAGATTCCTTCGTCTCTCTCTCTCTCTCTCTCTCTCTCTCTCTCTCTCCCTCTCCCTCATGAGAGAAGGAAAGTGATTTATCCACTTTCCAGGATATTATTGTTATAGTCGGCAGGTGCTGTGTGACTTAATGCCTGCTTGTCCTAGTAGTCGTTTTATTCACATGCTGGAAAAATTAGTGATGTTACAATAACGTGATGCAGATGGTTCAGTAAACTGTAACTAGGTAAACACGTTTCTATCTTCACGGAATAGATATTTGTGGCCAGCAGTATAATTTTTGAGACCTGTAGCACGAGGTACCACTGACTAAATTGACTAAGTTGTGAACAATATTTTAACTGCCTTCCATTTATCGCAGAAATAGTAGAACGTTATAGCTCTTAGTATATCAACGGCTTCAATATTCCAAGTAAAAACTTTTGAAATGAACTACCTTACATTTGAAACAAAATAGTTTTATTAGTATTTTTAATTCTTCTTACAGGCCGTTGAAAATTTGGACTGTAGCAATTTTCTTCCTATAATATTATTCTGTCATATTTGAGGACATCATTTCCACAAACCATATTTGCATACTACATAACTTTATAGCACTGCTTTCTATGTATTCTAAGGATTTGAAAGATGATAAAATAACCCGATCTTAAACATAAAAATTTGTAAGTTTTCTGCGTGTCTAGTGTGATAAATATTACCGCCACCAACCATGACTTTACTCGCCGCCATTATGATATCAAGCACGAGTAAAGAGAACAACTTGCTGTCAGTGTGTTTTAATAAGGGCTCGTAGCATGAGGTAATAAGCAAACTGTGCAGCTAAACTCACACCTCATGTTTTGTTACACTAGGTTGCTAAGGTAATGGCCTAACTTTAGTTAGATTGTCTATAAGAATAGTGGTTACGTTAGGTTTTTCTTTAACATTATGTTAACGCACAAACGGATTAGTGCATGTCATGACGTAATATGAAACAACATGAAACAGTATTACTTGTCTAATGTTTCCAACGCGAAGTAGGGATCATGAGAGTATTGTGGTAAGGTAGGATGAGGGTTGTGGGTGAGAGAAGTAGAGAAGATTGTACGCTCGTGCTCTCTGACCTCCAGACAGTAGGTGAGGCAGCAGTAATGGAGCTCTGGCAGCTATGTCCAGCAGGCGAGATGTATAGTCAGGTCGTGTTCTCTAGAGTGCTCGCTCAACACACACACAGCAGTACTGAAACTGTAAGAGGGAAGGCGTGGCTCGTACTGCCACCGTCATGCTGCTGACGGGCTGCGGATTTACGCCGCCGATAAACTGGCCGTTAGGCACCCACGCTGAATTTATGGCGCCGACAACGACTCCCAGATGCGGCCTTAAGGGTGCACCCACTGGATTTACTGCCTGGAAGAAGTGTGCACCTTCGTCCTTATCCCAGGCACGTGTGTGGCGATTGCGTGCGGCCCGAGGCTAATGCATGTTTCATGCTCGCCGCTAGCCACCCTATGAGACTATCTGCTAGTTATAGACTTTCTCCCAGCCCACGTATTCTTATAAAACTTCTGAAGCAGTAATTCTGCTCAAACACTCATCATTGTCTACTAAGAATTTTTCCTTTCTATTTTTGTGACAATACACTGAGAAAAATGAATTTTTGGGACAAACAAATAAATAAGGTATATATTAATTTTGTTGTAACAAATAAATTATTGTTAAATTAACAATCGTAACGTTGAAATCACTACTGGACTTTATTTGCTTGGACAATATAAATCTGTTTATATAACTTATTTAAAACTAAGTTATATTTGGTTCATTGTATTAATTTGTTCGTTATTTGCTGTAGTTAACAATACATGCATTAGGTTCCCCAACACATATGTTCCTGTTAAAAATACGAACACTGGTTGACTTATACTATTTTAGTAATTTGCTTTTACTGTGATATTTACTTGAGTCAACCGTATTTACGATTTACTACACAGAATTGGTAAATTTAACCATGATCGATATTAAAACAAAGAAACGAATAATTTAAAAGTGACGAAATATGTCCTTCGAGGAAGTATTTTAATTGCTGTTATTTGGTATCCATGTGTTCGCACTTACCTACACGGTGATTTAGAAAACATGTTTTAATTTTTTTAAGTATATGTATGTAATTAATTTGTAAAGTATTAATTTGTGTGTTCTATTGTATAGTTAACACGAGTCTAATTATTGTTTCCATTTCTCGCTACCTTTATTCTGCGCATATTCTGTGTACAATTTTGCAAAGAAGAAAATAGCGAGAGTCAGACAGATTTTCAGAATTAGGCGTCACAGGTGTATGACTGTAAAAATTTATGTAATTATCAGTAAGTCGTGGTGGTCTAGGGGTAACATGCGTGATCGACGATCTAAAGGTTGCGGGTTCAAATTCGTATGCGTCACTAGTTTTTTTTAATGTTTACATGTAAATATTATTTGTATAAATGTTTCTGTGCAAATATAATTTATTTTCATTATCAGAGCAAGCAAAATAATTTTTAAATGTCGTATACTTCAGTGGTTGCTCAAAAAAATTAAGTATGTTAGATTTAACAATATCTGCATTGCGTCATCAGGCACGTCATTTGGTTAAAACAACAAAAATAATTGAAAGAAATAATTTGGTTGTGACAAACCATACATTTGTTTGTACGTATTCAAATATACCATTTGGTTGTTTCAAACAAGTTTGGTTTGATTTCACAATATATTTTTCTCGGTGTAGTTTTTAGGAATGTAAGATAACATTTTTTTTTTGCATAAATTAGTTACTTCAATACAACTCAATTTAAAGATTTCGGTTTTAAAGCATCTTCATTAATATGTTGGTTTACAGATAAACGTAGAAGTAATAAAGTTTAATTATTTATAAAATTGTATTAAATACTTGAACTTGTCACTAGACCAAACATTCGGAATATTAGTTCGATAAAATGGATTCAACCCTAGCATAAATACTGTTAAATGCCTTTTTTGGGCGCTACAAACGTTAAAATGAGTACATCGTTGTTAGAGCCGGTGATTTTTGGCGAAAAGAATTTTGGAACAACTTGTTTCATTTCCTTAAGTACACATCTGCAACTCTGGTCCGTGGTCATTGGCAGAATATGATAGGGCAGAGGCGTGGCTCATATTCAAACATTGACGTTTACCTCAGTGCACGTCGTTAACTGTAACCTTATTAATAACTTACGTAAAATTGTAAGTATAGCAATTATTAAGAAATTGCATGTTTTCGTCATTCCTTGTACTTTTCGATACTCAAAAACAGTTGTAAATAATTCAACCGACCAACTTTTAGTCTTCTACGGTACTGTTCACTCATTGACAAAACCAATTAGTTGTAATTTATACGTAAATAAATTGAGTACTTGAGCCATGGTCTCGCCTGCCACTGACGATATTGGAATAGATTGTAAAAATACAAAAAAAATAATATATGTTTTTGTTATTATTTTGAATGCTGGTTGACTCGCTTCGCTTATCGCTACACTCTATCGGGTTTAACGAAGTATTTATGTTCGTATTTACTGTATTATTCTTTCAGTCACATGTATTGCCAGTATTCTGAAACTCTTTTGAAATCAAATTTGGTTTAATCATTTTTAGAATTGCTAGCCACCTTCTTGTCATTAAGTTTAGTTTTGGTTGTAAGATAATAATTTCTTGTTAGTAACAGAAAAAAAACATAACACTGTAATGTTACTAGTCGAATATTGAACAGAAGCACGTAACGCTGTAATGTCACCAGTCGAATACTGCTCAGTTTTGATGGCGAAGTTTATACGGAACAGAATTTTCGGTGAGTTTCCTTGTGGTTAAAAATCAATTGCGTTGTATATATTTTGACTTTTTCCATGGAAACGCATCTTATGTAAATGTCTACTGGACAAGTCCAGAGTACATTTAGTGTAGTTACGTCGTGAAGTCCTGCGAATTTTTATTTTAAAATACTGCACTGATGTGTGTCTGCAACAGTGATAGACATGCTATTCACTCCTGTTTACAATACGACAATTATGTAACTATGCTATAAATGTAGTCTATGTGTGCATGTATAATGAGCACACCACATGAACTCTGGGCTTAACTGGAGACGAAAATATTAGTGGCAAAGTGTTGTACGACATTTTACATGCACAATGTGGCAACACTGCACGGAGGAAGTCTCCTGTCGCGCTCCACGTCCAGGTATTATTGTATGTATGTTAACGTCGAGTAAATGTAGAACGAGATTTGAACCTGCACCTATAATATGCAGGTCAGAACAATAGTAGTAAGATAAGTATGATATATCTGGAGTGCAAGATGGGACTAACTACAGTGCTATGTTGCCACAGTGTGCATGAAAACGTCAAGATACAACAATTTGCAACTATCATTTTCGTTTCCAATATAACCCAGGATTCGCGTGGTGTGGTTATTAAGAGGTTATTTCTGGACATCCTGTATAAATACATGCATGTATGCATGCATACATACATATACATACACACATATACATACATATACATACACATATATACATACACATATATACATACACACATATACATACATTTACATATACATATGCATACACACATATACATACATATGCATACACACATATACATACATATACATACACACATATACATACACATGCATACACACATGCATACATATATATACATATACATACGTATACATATACATACATGTACATATACATATACATGCACACACATACACATACATACACACACTTTCTCCTATACATTTCTCAGAATTATAAATAACACTGAGTAAATCATTTTTAAATACATTGTTTTATGTTTTACACTTTAAGAAGGCACAGAATTATAATTTCACTCACTTTATGTCATCCATACACCGTGGTTTCTGTTGACGTTTTGAACGCGCCAGTTGCTCGCTTATGTAAATCACTTTTTACTTCTCAGTTTCTTCCAGTCACAACATATTGAAGATATTGAGATTGCAAAAATTTCATAAAATTGATCAACATTTGTATCTATGCCTTGTCGTGCCAAAATGTTCATACATACACTGAAGCAGAGGTTATCGAGAACAAGCCGATAACTCCATGATGGCAAGTATTAGATTAGCACTTATACGTTCCTAGTAACAAAACATAATGTTTATTGATGCTATTGTTCACTAAACTTCCCATTATAAAAACCGAATTTGTTTTATTTAATAACCCTTTTTTGTTGATTAAATTATCTGCCAAAATAGCTACCTGATTAAGTATTCAAACACATCTACTAGCAACTGTTTTCTAGAAACTAAACTTTAAAACCGAATTGGTTTTATTTGTTAAACTATTTTTTGTTGATTAAATTATCTGCCAAAATAGCTACCTGATTAAGTATTCAAACACATCTACTAGCAACTGTTTTCTAGAAACTAAACTTTAAAACCGAATTGGTTTTATTTGTTAAACTATTTTTTGTTCATTAAATTATCTGCTGAAATAGCCACCTGATTAAGTATTCAAACACATCTACTAGCAACTGTTTTCTAGAAACTAAACTTTAAAACCGAATTGGTTTTATTTGTTAAACTATTTTTTGTTCATTAAATTATCTGCTGAAATAGCTACCTGATTAAGTATTCAAACACATCTACTAGCAACTGTTTTCTAGAAACTAAACTTTAAAACCGAATTGGTTTTATTTGTTAAACTATGTTTTGTTGATTTAATTATCTGCTGAAATAGCTACCTGATTAAGTATTCAAACACAGCTACTAGCAACTGTTTTCTAGGAACTAAAGTTCAAATTCTGTGTATGGATTTTGATAATCTTTATATTCGTATATAAATATGATACTGACGTAAGCAATTTAAACTAGAAATTCGATGTATTTTATTTTAGGTTATGCCATAGTTTTGACCATTTAACTGCTGATAGACGTTAATCAAATGTAATGGTGCAGTTGCAATGAACGCTGCGTCAGAAGCAACAGAGCACGTCATTAGTTTACGAAGTTGTTTTATTTGAAGTCAACTATCACCTTACAAGTATCGTTGACACTCGAAACAGGAAGCTTTACTTTAGTATCAGCGATTAGAATTTCGAAGTTTGTGTACTTTGAATGGAATCTCAAAAGAAATAAATGTTTGACCTAGCGTTCAATTTTGGCATTGTCGTATATTCTATGCCTGTACAGACATATCAAGTAGACGTATTATTAAACGGAAAACTACAAGCAATAAAGGACACTTGAAGTTTGCCGCAAATTTTGAAAATGGCTACTAAAGACGACAGGTATGTAAAAATTTGGCCATCAGTAAAGTATACATTTTCAGAATATGGTGGTATGCGTAAGAATATTTTGGTATCTTATATAAATTAGCCTACGTATATTTCTAAAACTTAAATTTTTTATTTTGTATTTACTTTAAATGGGAAAGTTTCTGTCACGTACCATTGTATAAATACTATGTAAAGAGATTATACATGTTGTTAATTGTCTTTGTTATGTGAGGGGCAATTTGAATAAAGTTTATGTTCATCAACTCAGGAAACAAATGTTCATAAATCGACAAGTCTACTAACTTCTGTAACAAACCGGGGAAAACTATAGATCAGTAAGTATGTATTTGGTACTATCCACACAAGTGTTGACTACAGATCGTTATGGTGATGTTTTAATGAAGTTCTGACAGGTTATAATTGAACTTCAAAAGACTTGTTTACGGATCTGAGCCACTAGCGCCCATCCATAGCAGAGAATGTAGTTCCTTACAATACGGCATAGAAGCGTCTCTTTATCTTCCCAGGATGAAGCACAACCAGGTTGGAAATGTGTTATTAAAATATGAAACCCATCATGCAACATTTAATTTGTATTATTTCACATGAACATATAAATATAACGTAATTAACATGTTACTCTGTGGTCACATCCAATTGTTTATATCATGCAAAAATGTAAACTTAACAAAACAAAATGTTACGTGGTGGTTACGTGTAGGAGCTAGTTGTTTATACGATTGCAATTGCGTGAAAATTTTCTTGAAATTTTTGCAAATTGCAATAATATTTCAGTTTTATATGTTGAAATAATAATAGTGATTACTATAGCAAATGTTAATACCTCGCGAAATATGAACTGAAAGTCGAATTTACCTTAAGGCTAGGTTTCAGTCCCCATATTTAATTTTATTGTTTTTCGCTTTTTTTTTTTTTAATTCTAAGAAGACAAGTGTCAAATATGCGATTAAACCTCAAATTCTGTTTACATTTCGCTACAATACAGGCCTTGTTTTCCGCTGTTAAAATATAATTACGCCGCAATGTGTGTAGAAAAATCTTTTATATTCATTATTTTCCTGACAAATTGTGACCAAACTTTACATTACTACTTATATTACTATGTTTGTATTGTAGCTCAAGGTAAATTGAATTTGCAGTAAAATCACCGATTTAACATTTTACTTCTTAGAATTTAAATAAAGCGAAAAATAATAAAATTCAGTATGGCGACTGAAACCGAGCCTTAAACTGCTAGTTTCCACTACCTTGACTTCAAGGAACACTTTAAACTGAATTTTAATGTTTCGTAAAAAAATCCTAACTTAAATTTGTAAGAGAAATAATTTAAATATAGCCTACCTGTATACAGTTATGATAAAATCGATGGCCGAGAACTAGTGTGACGTAATGGCCAATCACTTACTTTTCAGTAGAGAAAAAACAAGCTTCTTAAAAGTGCAATTCGCATACTATTCAAAGGGTTTCAAACATAACGTAAAATGGTGTTCTGCTATGACCAAATACATGATGTTAAAAAGTTTTGTGTAAATATATTTATAATTTATGGTCAATACTTTATTTACAGTTAAATATTTTATTAATTCTTAAGGAGATACGTTTCTTTGACTCTAATAAAATGTAACTACAGCATGGTTGTAGTTGGCATATGCTATCCTCTTATATAAAAACCTTAAACACAAACATACGCAATATATCCCTTATGTTAAGTCTAATATGTTCAAGTGATCCACAACAATGGTAGTCATAATGTTTGCAAAAAAACTCGGGAATCACTATCCTCATCACTGTCCACATTTTCCTGTCCTTGTGCAAGTTAACATAATGTTGGATTATGCTATGATGAAATGCGTGATGTTAAAAAGTTCTGTGCAGGGTCAATATTAAATATAGTATTCATTCATAAGGAGCTATGTCTCTTTGACTCTAAACCAATTGTAACTTCAGTATAATTGAAAATACATGACGGCTTGACTCACAAAAAAAAAAAACTTTCAACACAGACACGCACAATATTTCCCTCATGCTAAGTACAATGTGCTCAAGTGATCCGCAACAATGGTAGTCATAATGTTTACAAAACAGTCGGGCATCACTATCTTAATCGCTGTCAACATTTTCCTGCCCTTGCACACGATAATAATAAAAGGGTGATATTGCTCCTTGATGATTTTAGATGTACATAATTGCAATAAATCATTAGTTTTTTCCTTCTGGATTCTTAGAGGGCCATATTAAGATATTTTCAAGAATGATCGAGATTTCCTTTGAATTGCGAAGTTATTGAACTATTCTTCATTATCATAAGTGAAATAAACATTTGTTATGTCACTTTCATGAAACTGAAAATGGACTACCTTAAGCCATTGCACAATGTTGCCTTCGCTATCCACTTTCTTATAATTTTAACAATTCTCTCTGCATAACCTTAAAATCAAGAATATCATCCTGATCCATCTCGACAATTGGACGGTAGTATACAAGCCTGAGGGATCATAAATGTTTTCATTTCGTGATGCCTTTTCAATGCTAGCGTGCACAGAGTCGCACTCCATTTGCGAATGTCCTGGCTAAAATAAAAAAAAAATAAAAAAAAAAGTCGATTATTGGTATGTTTAAGGTCTTCACAGCATACAGTAGCAAGGTGCATATGTTTGCATTCCGATTCTGGCTGCCACATGTACCTGAAAATAAATAAACTGGTTTGCACATTTTCAATCACTTTATACATTGGGACTTCTTTATTCAGTACACATCTTATTCCTGCAGTAGATTTCCCAGTTTCTACAACATAATAATTAATTAATTACGTGTAGTATTCAATTTTAATGTATTAATACAGTCTGAAATGCACATTTTCATGAAGCACTTAATAATCAGGATATGTACAAAACATTATAATAATCCAGATATGTACAAATCATTATGTAATCAAATATTTAAGAAAGCAAACGAAGTTATTTTATAGTTTTGTCTCCAAAAAACTGTTGAAATAAACGTTTTGCAACTTAAACACCACCAAGTTCTCTATTATAACCTGGCTTTATTACAAAACATTTACTTAAAAATAGCAGGAGACAACTTATTTACACTTACTTTATTTTCAAATTAATTTGGGCTCAACTATAACGACAACATACTTCTATGACATAATAACTTACAGTACCACTTACCTTCGTTATTAGTAGTTTTCAAAACAAAATTAACTAATCATTTTTCTCCTGACAAATCGCAAACATTTTTTGAAAACCTTCCGCCATTTTAACTTTAACACTGCCACATTAAAATTGCCAATAAACGTGCATCTTGTAATAGTAAACAACATCGCTGAGAACACTCTCCGGCATTCCGTGTGTGGTAGATATATTCTGTAGTGTTTTTATCACTGCATCGTTACCAAGCGCCCTAGATGCACTACTTCCAATTATCGAGAGTAATAGTCACAACCAGATAATGTGTTCCTCTTATTTACATTGTCGATGCCGTCTAAGTTCCCAGGTCGCTCGGTAGTTGTGTCGGCATAGGTGTTGTACTCTACGCTGCAACATCTCTCACAGCTGTCTGCCAGCATTCTACTTTCTTGAAAATTGTTTCGCCACACACTGACTCCATTGCACGTCTGTAACATTTGTGGCCTTGATGTAATCGTATCAACATTTCCGACCGTGAGCTTTTTGAAATGAATATACGTGCCCTATACATAATCAGTTCCTGTTGGTATGTCAGCTGATCCATGTACTGCTAACATTCTGACTCTATTCGGAACCCATGAAGGATTTCTTTATCCACCCTGTTCTTGACCTTGTCCTGCGCTGAGTGTATTGTGCTTCCTATACTGCCATGTTAATAAAGACTTGTCTTCCATGTATACCTGAGTGACCACTTCTGGTTTGTGTATTGGAGCTCTTTGTGCAATTATCCTACCTCTTCAGAATTAAAATGCCATTATTTTAACCCTACAGCTACCCAATGTTTTGCTATTTATTTATGTCTCGTCGTTTTATTTACTCTATGCATATTCAGTTTGCCCACCACTGCTCTTTGCATTCTTACCAACCTGCTCTGTTAGCAATTATTTACCTTCTTAACACGTATGTGATTCTTAACACGTATGTAATTTTTAATACTACAGTATATTTGTCTTACTGTACTTTCATCTTTAAATTACGTCTTCTGTAAAACTTATAAGTCTTGCAGCTCAAGTCTATGTTTCAGCAATAAGAAAACTTTTACTATCAGTTACCGTAATTCTGAAGTAGTTCTCCTAGTAAAACGCTCTCATTACAGGAAATTAGGAAAAAAACATCAGATGTGCAGCTATTTCGTAAACCTGGCCGGAACATTATAAAACACATTGTAGTTAATGTGTAGCAGTGTAGTGTAGTTTATGTAAAGCAGTACAGTAGTTGAAATGTAGCAGTGTGGTATATGTATAGTTGCGTAGTTAATGTTGTGTATCAATATATTTAATGATGCATATGGAGTGTCCCAACCTTAGATTGCAGTACAGGGATTATGGAACTTGTATTGTAAATAAGATGCAATAGAATATAAGGTATGAACTTGTTTTATTAACACACACACTTTCCATGTTACATGCCTCGGCCATCGCCTACCACGCATACCAACAGCCGTCTTCCAACTACCTTTCTCGGGTTAGCCTGTTGCCAACCTTACTCTCCTGACATCTCCCCTTTTCCAGGAATAAACATTGTTCAGAAGCAATTGACATTATCCATTTTTTGTACATCATACATCAGATTACTTAACCTACTTCCAGATGATTTGACAATGTGTTTCTTACCAGCCTAACTGTACCAGCAAACACAATATCATGTCTGTCAAATACCTCAACCAAATACATATCTTTATGTCACATTCACATCTGGCCATACTTAATATTATACACACTTTGTATATGATACATCA
>PNEQ01010300.1:0-28978 GCA_003012365.1 Medauroidea extradentata | reverse complement strand
TATTTCATAAATTGATAAAAAATACGTTTTGATAAATTGTTTATCTTAGCGGAAAGGAAGTGGGCGGAGTTTAGTCCGACCGCCCTAACATCAGCGCCAATAAAACACAATATTCTCGGTAACTTGGTGAACTACAGCCAAACAACAAGGGGGTCAAATATCCAGGCGAGTGTCCAGACCTGTTCTTCTACGGCCGTGGTCTAGGCGCACCTGCGACAGAAATAAAACTGCACCATGTTTCTACTAAGAATTTCTTTCAACCCCGCAAGGACGGGGAGAGGGTACTAGAGTGCTATGCGTTGTTCGACGTCGCGTGACCCGAAGCCCGCGTAGGGGACGCACGTGGCAGGAAGAGGCACTGGCTCGGGTGGTCATGGGAGAGGGGAAGGGGGTGGGTAAGGGACCGCTGATGCGGTGTCGTCCGCACCAATGCGCGTGCGCCGCGATAGCGACAGCCAGACCGGCTAATGTGGCGCAGGTACCTATCTCACTTCGTGTCACGGGCCGCCAAGCGATGCTGTCGCCGCCACGCGGGCCGGTGCACAAACATTTCCACCATGTGATGTGCTCTTTGTCCTTAAGGGGGTATTGATCCCTACCACATTGGATTTATCTGTTTTTTTCTCGATAACTTTTGTTCCAGACGATGTATCAAAATTTTTGTCACGACAAGGCATAGATACAAACTTAATAGGTTCTCTGTAATTGCTGGAACCCTAACATATTCATTATTCTGCAACGGGAAACAGCTGAAAAAGAAAAATTGTTTTATTTACGGGAGTGACTCCAAGGGGCCACAACATTAACAGAAACAATGCCATATGGATTCCAAAAAAGTGAATGAAACAATAACTATGCATTGTCTGCGTGAAAAAAGTAAAACAATATGACTATTTCCTGATTTATAAGAAAAACCGTAAAACCGATCTGACAGGGATCAAACAAACCCCTTAAAGCCATGCTGTTTAGTTTTTACGGTTTATTTTCGGTAAGTATTATTTTATGCTTAAACGAGAGCAGATGTCCAAAATTTGTCTGGCAGTTTGGTTTAAGGGGCCGCGGTGGCCGAGGGGCGATCCGGGTTCGATTCCCGGCGGAGTAGATCCCCGGATTTATGCATGAGGTAATCGTGCCGGACGACGTCGCTGGTCGGCGTGTTTTCTCGGGGATCTCCCGTTTCCCCCGCCAATTCATTCCGGCGCTGCTCCATACTCACATCATGTCACCCCTCACCAGCGCTAAAGACCTCGATGTTAAGGGCTGACCAAAACCTCTTCACTCACTCACATTTTGGTCTAAAAAGGTTTTTGTCGCGAGAGTCATTTTTTTTTTCAAAGCAAGAAATTATATTCAGTTAACCAGAATTTCGTTAGTTACATAATTAGCTAGAACTACGAATATGCTGCCTTGAAAAATCAACCAACCATGCGTTGTAGTTATTTGCCGCAGTGCTGCAATATACCCAAAACGTTTTTAGTGAAATGCCTTTAAAAAATGCAAGACTAAAGAGCGGTAGTAGAATGCACAATTTTATGTAGCCGTTTTGCAAAATATTGCACAGCTCATTCGTGAAATAAAACAAAAGTTTGTTGCTTGACTTTGGCTTATTTTATCAGAAAATTGGTGGTTCTTTGGGTGCAAAAATATGGAGAACTTAGAGCTTTACTGCTTAAAAAAATTTATGCGGACTGTAATGTATTCGAGAAAAAAAACTAAATATGACAATTACATTACTTTTATTCGTTATTATTACTTTTACTATTATTATTAGAGAATTACTGACCTTAACAGAAGTAAAAAAAACCGTTTTTAATTTTTGTACTTGACGCCTGGGAACAGCTGAACGATAAGAGCCAGAGTACCACGCTCGACGAGGAGTACATCGCCTCTATTGGCAGTGCACCAAACTAGCGTTCAATGTTTTCCTTGCAGTCTCTTTTCCTACGGGACTATAAGCGGTGGCCGTATCAATGTATTTGTGGGCGGCATGTTTCAAACGCTAACGCTTGTTCTACTTTTGGGATTTTAAAATACAGTTTTTATTTTTCCTGACACGGCAGTCTGAAAAAGCTATTTTTTCCCCATTTCGTAGGTCACGAAATTGATATTTTTAGGAAACGTGCTTAGTTTTTATAACTATAGCGACAACGTTTTTTGTGTGTATTCTTTTCGTAGACAAACAAATATATGGCGTTAAATGATTTTGTCAGAAAAATAATAGTCGAACCTCAGTGCAATGCATTTGAAGCGCAGGTAGGGAGGAGGCATTTAAGTAGTCCAAAACTACTTTCTATATCTCTAGAACACTGTATATTTACTTTTATATTTCTTCAGTTAGTATTAGCTATGTCAAATGTGTAAATAAGAAGCAACATAATTTTTTTAATAACTGGGGTGTTTTAATGTTTTGTAATGTAAATTTCAAATCTGCACTGCGAAAACATGTTGAGCACCAATACGCCGTGAAGACGTTTCATTGAAATGATTTAAGGGGCTTAGTTGTACTTATATTTAAAATGTACGATAAATCCTAAGCAAAGTACCCAGATATTAAACACTGATCGAATGCAAACGAAATATCCGACTGCAGAAAAAGTTCTTCATGGAGCAGTTCAGTCTTTAAGAGACACTTGTGTCAACTGATATCATTATAACTAATTGTTGTATTGAAATTTTCACTGAAAATAATTTAAGTAAATCTTGCATAAACATGTTAACTAAGTATACAAAAAAATACTTTACATTTGATTTCGTTATTTGATGAAAATTTCTTTGATGTTAACACGCAAAACTTAAAGAAAAAAATTTGATACATGAACAATATTATAAGGACAATGCCTATCCCTGAATTCTGGCGTAAGGAAGTAACAGAAGTTACATTTTGAATTATATTCAGCGGTGCACAATTGCCTTTCGGGCAGAAACCATTGTATTCATAGAAACAAGGACAATATTGCTGCAGGAATTAAAATGCTAAAATAAATTATGATTAGGTTTCTTTAAAGCGTTTTTAAGAATGAAAATATAACTTTTCTCACATCTTTCAAGGTATTAAAAACAGTATAAATTAAGTATATATATATATATACATACACAAATGTTAAATATATGCGTGTGAGTATATGGACACCGAGATAAAGTAAAAAAAATAAAGGAGAGAGATCAAATTCATCATATAAATTTTGTGTTAAGTTGTTTGACATATTACAACACTTAAATGATGTTGAAACAATTTATGGTGATAAAGTTTGAGATCTGTTGTAGAGTAGTGTTTCCATAATGACATATCCAACCTAATTACATTTTACTGAATTCTATGATACGTAAATTGTTAATTAATGCTGAGTTAAAAACGTGAAGAGTAACCTGAATTGAAAGTGAAGCTGCAATGCAAAGCTCCACAGAAAACTCACGTGTTAACACAGTCAATCTTGCTGGAAAGCAAACCCTGATTGTCTTCGTGTAAGACTGAGGTTTGCATTATTGTTTCAAAATTTCCCTTATTTGTGTAGGTATTTAATTATTTACATTGTAGTTGCATTCATTGTGTTGTTTTTTAATTGTACTCTACTCAGAATTATCTTGAATTACATTGCCAGAGCCTCATCTGTAAAAACAGGGTGCGTCACATGAAGGTTGGTGATGTCAGGACGATAGGAGAGGCTGTAAGAGACGCTTCAATCTAACAACAAGGCTTGGTTTATATATATATATATATATATGTATTTTTAAATTTTTTTTCTATGTTTGGCTTGCTTATGTATTCTTACGCGTAACACAGCACAAAACTAAACCATATTGGGTTAAATATGAAGTTGATAGGTTAAACATTAATAATTTCAACATACTCATGCATTTAATTTAAGCACTGTAAAAGCACAAATAATTTAATTCTTACATAAACATTTTTGTACGTTACTCAATAATTGTCCTAACGGTCGTAGTGAATTTATTTTCATACAACCTGGATAAAAATTGTAATGGGATACTTGCCATTTCGTTAAGCCAAACCGCAAATAAATAGTTGCACAGCAAGTTAATTTCACAGCAACGTTTGTGTTCATTACAACGAAAACTGGGGGCCGCGGTGGCCGAATGGTCAGGCCATGCTATCCTGGTTCGATTCTGGGTTGGTCCACGGATTTTCGCACGTGGGAATCGTGCCGGATGATGCCGCTGGTCGGCGGGTTTTCTCGGGAATGTCCCGTTTCCTCCGCCTCACCAGCGCTAAAGACATCGAAGTTGAGCGCTGACCAAAATCTCTCACTCCCACAAAAAAAACTGAAAACATCGTTAAGAAAACGACAGTTGCACCGACAATCATTTTTTCTGTCCTTAATTTATGTTCCCTGTATTTGATGCAAGCATAAACATTTTGCTTACAGTCATATATATTTTTAAAATATGTGTTTCTCCGTGTCAGTAATTACGACATTCTTAACAGGAATCTCTGTGGTACTAACTGGTACGAACGTTGACAACCTATCATTAAAAAACAGAAGCAGTTGGACCAACAAAATGCTGACAAAATTTGGTCATGATGATACTGTATGATTTGTTTGAATGCTTCATATTTTAGTATTTTGAGACAATACTAATAAGTAATTTAGACATTAAGACAAAAAAAACATAGAAACACACAATCATTACTTGAAATATTACTGTTTAATTACGATAATATAGCAGCGCAAAACAAGTTAATGCAGTTCTATAAAAATTTGCTTTGCAGTAACAGCTACGCTGATTTCATTGTGGGTTTAAAATTATTACAATCAGTTAATACATCGTGTATACCGTTATACAATATAGCGTCGTGTGCGCCAATCATCGCACAACAATCTGTCATAATTGCATTGATCATAGAGCAGTGCATTGGTGTACTGGATGGCAGCACTGTAATGGCGTACGTGCACAAAGTTAAACTTCGGCGGATATTTTTTTTACGGATCAACGAAATTCGCTTGATTCTAAAATACTTGGTATACTCAATTTTTTATACCATTTTAGCCACTAACTAATGCTCGTCCCATCTGTTTTGAAGACAAATTCTTCTCGCAGCGTGTCCTCATTTTTTTATTACACAGAATATTATACTGACGTGAAAATTACAACTTTATAATATCCCTGATTTAAGTAATTTAGATGTTAAAATAATGATATGCTTGGCGCAAAGGGCACCTTTTAATAAAAAATAATCTTGAATCAAACAGTTAACAGAAAAATTTGCGTATAGAGTTTTGCATCACGCTTTGTAAAATTTAAATGGGTTTTATATTTTATGTATCATATTTTTAATTACATGTATGTACTGTACTGTCTTCTTAACATTTTGCTCATTTCTGCTAAGGAACGCAAATATTTTAAACAAATAAAAAATCGGAACCTTTTGAATCCCATTCGCTCATATTGCGCAAGTATTTGTTAATTTTACAGAACAATGCTCTTCGAAGTGGATTTGAAAGAGAAAATTTTAATTAAACTCGGGTTTAGAAGCATTGATCCATTCTGTGCAAAAACGTTCTCAAATTGTGTAATTAATATTCCGTTGCTCATTTATATAATACCACAAAAGAATATACCCAATTTCAGTCGCGACCTATTCTGCTGAACAAAAAAATAAAATAAAAGTTCCGAATATTACGTGTGTCGCATAATAACGCTATGGGAAGAGTTCATGCAAAAATTTTATTATTTTGATAATGTTTATATTTCTACGATATATGGTTAGTTTTGTAGACATATGTTGTGACTATCATTCACAACAATGACTTTTTCTAGTTTTTCATAGTTTTTGTATAATGGCAAGTAAAAGCCTAAATTTGCATGAAACGATTTTATACAAGAAACGAAAAACAATTGACTTACAGAAACGAAATAATTCCCACTAAAGAACAGTATCGCGGGATACAACTTGACGTGTATAATACACTGTATTGAAATATTTTGTATTTAAAAAATACTAAATATTGACAATTTTTTATTTCAAATTCAGCAATTTTTTAAATATACAAAAATATTCAATGCTGTTTTTATTTATGCCAAGACGTAGCCCACGATACTGTTCTTCTGTGGGAATTTTTTTAATTTATGTATGTCAGTTGGTTTTCATTTCTTGTATAAAAGAGTTTTATGTAAATTTTGGCTTTGAAATGCCGCTATACAAAAAACTATGAAGGCTAGAAAATTTTCATTACTGTGAAATATAGTCACAATGTATGCAAATAAAACAAAGTCTCGTACAATTATAAAAATTATTAAAACAATAAAACATTTACAGGGAGCGCCTCCTTAAGGGGAATGGCCATTGCTCTTAATTTAATTTTTTAAGTTGTAATGGAGTTAACATTAAATTAACGTAGTAATTTGATTTAATAGTGGTAATGTTTCGTTTTTAGAAATAGTTTTTTTAAGTTACCGAAACTCAAAAAAGTTATGAAAATAATGTGATTATTTCTATGGTTATAAAGGAGCTGTCCTGCGGTACATGGAATCAAATTTTGAAAGGAATTTTCCGTCGATATTGGAAAATAATAAAAACAATTTTGCAAAGAATACTATTATTATCTACAAAAGTTCTGATAGGTCAAACCAGATTTTTATATAGACTACATCGAGCCATTGAATAAAGATTTTAGTTTCGTTCTCTGTATCATTGATTACGATATGACATAGAACATGTGTCCTTTAGCTGGCTTTCTGGAAGTGTGTGTGTGAACTACTAAAATCCTCATTAATGTCTCATGAATCGTAGAAGGGATGTGCACTTGTCACTGTTAACACACACCATGACGAGTTGACAAATCACATAGCTATCAATGTGATATCTTTAAAATCAGAAGGATTTCCGGTACCCTACTTGCTAATATGAAATATTTTGTTCGACATAAAATGTATTTATTTTTTTGTGTATGAAACATGTCACTAATTTTCGATATAAAATAATTCATATTTAGTAATATTTTAGAAATAATACCATGTTTAATGTTATATAACTTTAATCTCGTATTTCGAAACATCTAATTTCTCTGTAAAATACGTTTATTTCCCGTAACATGCAGATTTTGTCTTTGACAAACCGTTGTGTGCATACTATAGACGATAAATTTTTTTTCCATAAACGAAAGTACAATCACTGGTAACGTCTACGAAGCTAACATTACTTCGTAGAAATGTAAGATTATGAATTTCACTCTTGAACATCTCTACGCAGGGCTGCCGCGACGAGGAAACGCGGTCGGGCCCGTCGTAAATCGACTCCCGGGCCAAACTGCGAACGATACGACGTGCGCTTACGTTTCACGCCGCTCGCGATACGCGCACTCGTAAATCTTGACTGTTGGCGAGGGTTTGGGGAGCAACGGGGGTTAGGGGGGTGTTTGTTCGGTGGAGAGAGTATCGGCAGCTGATCGGTATCAACACCGTTCGTTCCCTGCATCAGGTGGCGGTACAACCCGGAGCTGCGAATATGCGACTGCGAATCACAAACCCGCCCCAGCGAATATGCCGTTCCGCCTGAATTCCCTTTAAACGTCACACCGAACCGCGATTGTAAATCAACTCGCGCGATCCGATATTGCACATCATTTGGTCCGCATGGCATAATGAGAGTACACAGGACATTCTCATTAATGGAAAGTTAGAAATGCCACCTGTTACCACTCTTTAAATATTGCAGAAATTTGAACTCTTCTGCTTTATTTTACTAGAGTGTTTTGAAGACTGCTACGTTTATATTTTTTTAAAAATCAAAAATAAGATCTAACTTTCTGTCTCTTACAATAAAAATTATATATATATATATATATATATATATATATACATACAGTAAGTCCTCGATTTACGCCGGTGTTAGGTTCCTGAAAACAGCGACGAAAATTAATATGACTAAATTTGAGACAGACCAGTTGTCCGTTTTGAAACATAAGAATGTCAAATCTGGCGCGCAAGAATGGATTATCGTGATCACGCATAAAACGAAATTTACGACGTTATTCCGATTAAGCGAATATTTAAATTTTAAAGTGCGTACACAAACATTAACAACGTTAATCTTCTACACGAACTAAATAGTAAATTAAGGTGATACTACATAACAGTTGTTGGCCATTGGCGAAACACTCCCTCCAAATCGTGCTAGGTTGAGGAGCTCAAAGAAGTCTGGTCTCTTCTCAAATAATAACGCCCATTTTGCGTGTGTAAATACACACAGACTTATATAAATACACACACACATATATATGTACATATATGTATATATATATATATGTATATGTATATATATATATAATATACATATATATACGTGTGTGTGATGCGTGAGGGCGCGCAATTGGCATTATTTAAAAGAGCGTTTACAAAATTAACGCTATCAACACTATGTTAAATTACATGTTTTCTGAACAAAGTACTGTATATTATCGAATATTTCTATAAAAACTGTTAACATCTTGAGCAAGTAATTCAAATTCCAGAAAAATTTGGCCTGATACAAAAATTTGAATTTACTCAGAGACTTTAAAATCTAAAAAATTAGTTTTTATTTACTTACAGAAAGGGTATAATGTCAAATTATAAATACGTTTACATATTTTTAAGGAAACAATAATTTCGTTTAATGCCTCTTCATTAATATGACATTCACTAGGCTGATATTTCCGCAATACGGATTAACGTCCACTTTATGATGCAACGCCTAACAAAAGAAGGTCTGAGAGAATGTAACCCTTGGTGGGAGGTGAGCGCACTAGCCACTGCGCCAACCACCACCCGTATTTTACTGTTAAATTGTAAGCATATGATATACGTCGTATTTAATTAACGCCCTGTCTTTTCATGTACAAAAGAAGTTATAAAATGTCTCCCTTGGCACTGAACTGCCCCGAGCGAAATTTCTCGGTCAGCGAAATCGCATGTGTGCCATTGCAGGCGCAGTTTCATCAGCGCAGAGTGAAATATGCTGGGTTTGTGGTGGCGAGAGCCCCTACACGGCTGCAGCACCGACCAACACGCCAGCGTGGCGTGTAGTCTACCCGCAAGGGGGTCGCTACCTGCGGGGGCTGGATATTGATCGGCAAACATGCCATCGAGGCGGCAGTGGCGGCCAACTAGCTGTACCTGCGGGGTCATTACTGCCGGGGAACCACCCCCTTCCCCTCTTCACCAACTATACTTCCATATCCCCCCCCTCTTTTCTGACTGCTGTAGGGTTCCCACGGGTGCTGCGTCAGCCACGGCACAGACGAGACAAAAACATGAAGCGCAAACAGGGTCGCAGTAAAGCTCATTTCCACCAAAAGTACAGCTACGTTTGAAGAAGCGAAATGCGGCTACAGAATATTCAGGAATACAGAAGTGAAATAGCCCGTAGGACGGTGAACGTAGTCGCTCACGCCAGCAAAATGCCTTCGCTGACCAACAATTTGGCGGAAACGCCCACAGCCAATCAGCGCAAGGCGGCAGCGAGACCAATAGAAAACTTTCCGTAACCTGCAGGAGCCTAAAGGCCTATTGCGGTGTCCGAAGTTGTGTCCTAACACAAGTATGCGCTGATTGGTGCACGTGACTGTGACGTCACATCACTGTCCGAATTTACAGTGTCTGAGAACAAGCTTGGTCCTAAGACAAGTATTCACTGAATCTTAATTTTTGTCCGAAGTTGTGTCCTAAGACAGAAGAAAACTTCTCAACTATTTTCACGGGAACTCGTAACTTGGTATGAAATTTAAAACACTGAAATTATGCTAGGAAAAAAATATAAGATTTAAACTAGTAAGAGCTGCACAAAATATTAATTAATCACAATTTCGGACCGACTTCGGACATAATAATTGTAAACAGCGAGGGCGAATCTGACCACGAAATTAGGATACGTCCACGTCTACTGCCACGGTCATGTCGGAGAACACGGCCATATGTAAATAGGCCTTAATAGTCGCAGGGCTGGTATCAACCGCTTGGGGCAGATGGAAAGCGGTTAAGTACGCCTGTATCAAATACGCAGCTAGATGATTTCACGTCTGTGTTATAATTTAGTCTGATGTGGTGATGGCACTCGGTCGGTTGTTGGTAGAGGTCACGATTGTTCCCGAAAATAATTCTGCAACTGTATGTTTCAATACCTTATGTGCACATATGAAGCTCTGCTCATTGTTATTGGCAGAATGTATTATTGCACAGACGTGGCTCATTTGACTGTGCCAACAGGAACAAGGTTACTGCGACACCACACGTCTGTGAGTTGCGGGTAGAACATTAGATGCTGAGAGTTACAAACAGCCAATCGCTGACCGTGAAGCAAGGCTGCATATGTGCACATAAGGCATTGGAACAAACTGTTGCAGAACTCTTTCCGCGAACAATCGTGGTCTCTAGTTATAGGCTATACAAACCTCTAAGATACGGATCTGGTTATTGGTCACTAAACGCTCTTAAAGGCTCCCCCGATTAGAAAAGCCTCGCTCTTGCGTGTTAGCCTGCAGCTGTTGATTGGTAGCGAGCGACTTTTTTCCACGTCACTGACTAGAGTCGACATGTTGCTGGGTAAACGTATTTTGCCGGTTCGAAGCCTAGATGTGAAGAAGTGGTAAGGACGACACAGCACGCCTCCTCTTAGCATCTACACCCTAAAAATTGTTTGTAAATTTGCCACTCGTACGCATAGGAGCGCTAAGAAAGTAGGCACGGTAGATTGAGCTATTTTGTTCAGCGCTTAACATCGAGGTCTTCAACGCTCATGAGGGGTGACATGAGGTGAGTATGGAGCGGCGCCGGAATGAATGGGCGGAGGAAACGGGAGATCCCCGAGAAAACCCGCCGACCAACGGCATCGTCCGGCACGATTTCCTCATGTGAAAATCCGGGGACCGATCCCGCCGGGACACGAACCCGGATCTTCTTGGTGGGAGGCGAGAGGTCTGACCCCTCGACCACCGTGGCCCCCTAGGTATGGTAGAATTGTTTCCCAGACATCCGTAGTAGCACTCCTAAACTTTTATTTTTAAAACAAAGAATGTATACTAAAGTTACAAGACTTGATTGTAACAGTTGTAAAAGTTGTCATTTTTACAAGGCGGAAGTATGGTAACTGCCCAATGCTACGTTTAGGTTAATTACTCCCTACACATTTTAGGAAGTTTTTTTACAGTGTAGCCACAGGTCACTGAACTGGCGTGCAGTCTTCTCTTTGACAACTCTCTTCTACGAGACACTCAGCAATGATTCTATCATAATATGGTGTAATATTAAAAGTAAATTTATATTGTACCCACCAATACCTTCTAAAATATACTGCGTCAAATTTTCACACCCATAAAGGACCACGAAAACCGTTTTCGACAGCGTGAAAATAAACTTGCGAGAAACATGGAAGATCTGAGATAGGTATACCCGTGTATAACGTTCTTTGATTAATATTTCTCTCAGACATAACTAACGCACGCTGAATGGTTTTCGAATTATCTTTTAGCAGGAGACGCTATGCACAGCTCGGCGGCTTGGGCATGTCGCTACCTTAAGGCTATTCCAGAATAGTGAATATCAGCACTCTCTCATATCCCTATGAAACTCGGAAGATATGCTCTGAATCACGTAAATATACAGCTAAAGTGGTCGCAGACACTGTATAAAGTCTAGTGCGTGCTTCAGTCTGAGGAAGGATGTGGAAGGGCGAGGTTACGTCGCTTGAGCTCTCCACCCCCGTAAGAAAGGCGAGCGTAAGAAATCGTCACGTCGTAGAAGGTGATGTGCAATTGTTACTGCACACATATACCACAATGAGTCGACAGTTCGCATTGCTATAAACTTGGTATCGATGTAATCAGGATGAATGCTGCTACTGGTCATAATCAAAGTATTTGAATGAAATAAAACGGTATTACTTTTTAGTACACCTAATATGTCGGTAATTTTCGACATTAAAAAACTTATTTTCAGCAATATTTGAAAAATATGAATACGCGTCCTTTAATGTTTTAATAACTTTTGTCCATCAGGCTGCGACATCTGATCTTAGAGTAAATTATTTCATTTTAGTAAGTCTGATAGTCTTCCTTAGTTGTATGCGCCCGTAGTCATATATTTTGACTTTGACATGCTGTTATTTGAATACTATGCATACTTTTTTTTTTCATTAGAGATAAATGAGGTTTCAAGGACGTCTACAAAACTGACATAATTTCGTACTCAAATAAAATTATTAATTTTACACTTGATCGGCCTTAAATTCGCCTCTTGTACAATATTTTTGCCACTTCAACATTTTTGTTTTCCACAACCACCACCATCATCATCATCGCTGTTATGTGACAGAAGTTAGAGCGCCTAATGTATCTTCCACAGCGAAGTCCTTAGACTCCGAACTAAAGGTTCAAGTAGGCAGGTGACGTGGAAGCGACCGGCCGTAACATTAACTTTTGAACAATTCCAGCAATCGCTTGGAATTGTTTTGTAAAACAATTGGACACATAAATTTCCCTGACTGGACCGGGATTGGAATCCTGGTCCTTTATAATACGAGCCAAGACTAGTCGAGTGTTTTACACTGCGCCAATTTTACTAATGTTAATTGTTAACGGGACGTATAGCAGCTTCTCTTCTAATTACGTAGATATTGAACAACCACGCCGTTTTCAACCATTACGGCTGTTACTGTGAAAATCGGTTTCAAGGGTAGAATTTCGTTGGACATTTTTCATGAATAGTTGCTATAAATATTTAAAAGACCTGTCGTGTTTACTTTTTAAAATATTTACATCACATACCTTTGTAGTAGTTTTCAAACTGTGTGTATACCTATGTATGGCACTTATATATGCAGGGTAAGTTAGTGCGAAGTGTGTTAATTTGGTGTTGTAATAGCTTACCGAAAAGTAAGTCGAAAACGTGTTTTAAATTTTCCTGTAAAGTAAATTAGCACTAGATACTAAGCAACGACAATCTGAATAGTTTCAAAACATTGAAATACCAAGCAGTTTTTTATTTTATTTGAAGAAACGATACATAAAAGTTTACTTTCAGGGTGCCATTTCTCCCACTATAATTAATTTTATAGACAAAGGAAAAACGTATTTTGCCTTACTAATACATACGTTTTAACCACACAAACTTAACACAGTCAATTATGACTTGCGCTGTGCATAGTAAAGAAGTAGTCTTACCATGTCTATATGTGCACCCAGTTTAATAAAATTCTGTCAGTCGGTTCAAAACGTTTTTTTTACGAAAGGACACACTCATGCGGACACACATATAGGTACATATACTCTCACACACAGATAACATACACAAGACACATAGCAACACACAGTCGGAAAGGTGATCTAATAAGCCTACAGACCTACTTCCTTCTAAACGTAGGGTTAAAATCAATACATACACGGATCAAGAGAAATAATCGAGTCAATCACTCGACATAGATTAGAAACAATTGTAAAACGACAGATGAGAAACAATAGAAACTAAACAACACACGAATTAGTCTTAAATTAATTAATTATTAACTATCGCAACTTTATTTGCAATTTGTCTTGCTATGTCATAAACTGTTTCACAATTCCTAAAATTTAATTGACATTCCATTATTTCTAACATTTAAATAAATTAAACGTAAGCTAATAAAATAATGTGGAACACGAATAGTACTCAGAGCTCTCAGACTGTTTCGGAAACTCAATTAAGTAGAGTACAGAAAGTTCTTGCAAAGTCTGTAGGAAAATCTACAGCTTTGAGGAAGGGGTCACGGTAGCGTAGTGGTTGAAGCACCCGCCTCCCACCACGAAAATCATAGATACGGGTTCAATTCTCGCTAAGGATCGCACCAGATGTTTGCATGTATCAAACTGAGCGAACGTTAACAATGGCTGCCGGGAGGGGGGGGGGGTTTCCTTGAAGCAATCACCTCCCCCCTTCAACTAACATTTTGTCGTTTTTACATTTTATAATAATTCGCGATTAGTACTTAAGACCATCATTTTCTAGTTTTTTTTAACGGTATTAATTTTTTACGCCTAAACGAGAGCAAATATCGAAAAACTGTTACACAGTTTTGTTAAAAATAGTTTATTGTGTACTCTAATGTTAATAGACAAATAATTATATAGATTCACTAATGATAATTTCCTTAATTGTATAATTAGCTGAAACCATTTTGTATTTTGTCTTGAAAAAATTAGTCACCATAGTATAAACAATTCTAAACAAAACTGTGGAACCATTTTTTGATATCTGCACTAGTTACGATTTAAGAAATAATTATCATAAAAGCAGTAGAAATGATTAACCTTGGCTTTAACTTTTGCGTATGATACAATCTGTACACAGTGAATTTTACTAAGGTAGCTTTATTTACATTTAGCAATGCCATAATGTTATAAATAACCTGAAATTAAAAAAAAAAAAAGTAAATAAGCTTTCAAAATTCCTGACTTTATCCCGAAATACTTATATAAAGTATTTTTTCAAGCAATTTTGAAACGTATAGTGCGTTTTTAAGATGATACAGACATTGTTTCAATTGTTTTTTTACTTTTCTTAAATGAACATATTGCGAATAAGTTTAGCGGTTTCGCGTAGAAAAGATTAACACCGTTTATAGGCCATGTAGACACGCTGTAAAAAAAACTTCGTGAGTAGGAGTCGAAGAAATTAACCTATACACAGTAGATGCCACATACCACACTTCAGCTTGTAAAGAGAACAAATGAAGGGCACTGTCTCTATAAAGGCGGTTCAGGAAAATGTGAGTATTCAAAAAATCCCTGATCATGTTCAATTTTCAGCCAGTTCGTATATTTCCGCACGTAACTGTTAACAACGAGAAATATTTAACCTCTCTGAACACGCCCTTGATGTTTGCGCGTGAAAGATAAATAGACGACTTGAAAAGAGGCGGAGCTTCAGTCAGGTGTGGGATACAATTCCTATCTCCATGCATACCGCAACCGAACATAACCTTCATTTAGCTGTTTGGCTTCACATGTCCCGGATGAGATCTACGTCAAGAAAATTGATTATTTTTTTGGAATTTGCCGCTTTTTCAAGTAAAAATTAATCTTATGTATTTGTGTATCAAGAAATTGAAACTAATATTTTTTTTATCCCTGCGTGCAAATCTATGAATGCACAACATTTTTGCTTTCTGCAATTACCAACTAACAAATCAGCATGTTTGTAAACAAGCTTTGTTTCCCACAGTATTTCCCTCTGCGGTGTGACGTCAGAGGACGTTATACTTCAAGTCGTCCATTACGCAGTCTGTAGGAACCTATATAGTCCGATAAAAAAAGTTTGTTAGTTATAGAACAAAAGTACGTCGAATTCATTTTATTTTATTTCAGAATTGTTATTTTTAAATGAGAAAATGCACAGAACTTTATTCGGAAACGCGCTGCCAACCGTACAACGTGTACGACAACTATAGTTAATGTTGACTTATATGAAGTAACGGTTAGTTACTTTTCGCAAAAGTTAAATCTTCAGTGCTCACTTTATTACGAATGCCCTCACAAATCTCGTTGCATCAGTATACATTCGACCGATTCCTATAAACATAGAAAAACGTTGTCGTTGATTTATGGGAAACAAATTTACCATACAGTACATACTTTCTTAATACTACTATATATCACCGTTATAGTAAAATTTCAAATAATTTTTTACAGCGGTTACCAAAATTTAATTCCGAATATTTTCCAGTAAATGTAACATATTTCAAATCCAATGTCATTGTTTTAAATATAAAGTTACAAGCCGTTATACCTATATTCTTGGTCAAATGTGTACTATGAACATAATGCAGAAAAGATTTAATAATTTAAAAGTTTTACATGAAAACTTGATAACATTTAAGCTTAAGACTTACGCTACTTCGATCTTCCAACCAACTGCAATTTTGTTACCATTACGGCAGATAACGTGATTATAAAGTGAATTTCGCCCAACTCAGAAGATGTAGATTTCAGACATCCGAGAATAGTTGCAAATTGAAGAATTACAATTAAAACTGCGTATCATAGGCGGAACTAGAATGGACATTTGGGGAGGGCACAATTTTGTGAATACTGTTATACTCAAGATACTCCTACCTGTAATCAGTAACGTAGTCAGAATTTATGAATTTCAGACGGGGAAGGATGGCTGTCCTGCAAATATTATAAAGGATCACCCACCACATCTTCAAGCGGGAAGCCGGCTCCCCAGGGAAAATTTCTAATTTCATGGTACAAAATAGTGCTATTTTATCAGTTTTTATTGCTAAACATTGAATATTCTACTGGTAACAGTATCACTGATTATTCAATATTAAATTAATTGTAATTGTCAAGACCTTGGTTGGTTATTTATTTGGGAGGGGAGCGTGCCCTAGTGCCCCCCCCCCCCTTAGTTGCGCCTATGCAGCGTGTTATTACAGTCCTGTTGCTGCAATACTTGTACTTCATTATTAATAAGACAATGCGACGTGCTGTTATTGAAAATTAATATACAAGTTGTGGTGCTTGCGTGGAGAAATAATTAGACGGTAAGGTCCGTTTTCCCGCGCAGCACGTCATTACTGTCCTTTCCTAGGAGACCATTTTTATACTTGCTATGTCGATATTGTTCTGAATTATTTTATGTTCACTTGTCTCAGCAATATTTATATTTGGATTACGTCGAATGTTAGGTAGGCGAAGGCGTCGGCAGCTGTCTACCAAACTAACTGCAACGTTATGCAATTCTTAAAAATCACACCTGTGGGCGTCCCGACGCTTAAACTAGAGATAACCGGTGGTATCACTCGGACCTGCTGTACTTCGCGGCTCGACGATGTGTCTGCTAAAAGGTGTCCAGACGCTTAAACGGACGACGTCCGGCGGAACTACCCCGGTGCTCCGTCTTGCGCGGCTCAATGACGTCTGTCAAAAAGCGTCCCGACGCCTAAAACGACACCTGATGGCGGCACACAGGTCCTCCGTTGTCTGTGTCTCGACGACGTCAGTCCTAAAACCGTTAACAAAGTCTAGCTCCTATTTGGCGCCAACATCCCCGTCACAGGTTCTGTAGACCTTGGTTCAGTTCGGACAATCAGGAGTTAGCTTCCGGTAGATGGCCCCGCCTTACGAGGACAGTAACTTCCTGCCATTTCCGTATTTATTGCACAATTATCTCATTTATTTCGATTAACAGTTGTCCTACTTGTCTTTCTTAACAGCTGAAGTTCCTTATATAAGTTACTAATAAAATAACTATTTAACATTTTCATCTTAAAGACTACAGGCTGGCTTTCTTCCCCTCTCGTCCGGCAGCTGGGGGTGGGGGAGAGAAGGCCCAGACATTCGCCATGCACCTGCAAGCTAGTTTCTACAAAGACAAAGTTTAAAATGTACTTTTTTTCCTCTATAAAAGCTGGTACACAGATAAATGCTTGATGGAAGTTATTTCACCGTCAACCTGAGATAACAGTGAGAAGAAACAATAGTCGCATAACTGATTTATGATTACATCTTGATTTTATGATAATTGAGTAACACTTGGTGGCTATTAACATTATTAATTGTGGTGACGACCATACGGCGGGTTACAACAGAGCTACGCAAATTAACATATTTTCTGTCAAAACGGAAAACCCAAATTTCATAAATGACTATCGTTTTCGAATACTTAAAGTTGGTATTTAATAAAGTACGTTTTGAAGTTAATGGCAAAGATTCCTGCCCGAATTCAAATCAATAACTAACAAAACACAAGTCAAGTGGCTATATGAGCATGCATGTATTATGCATAGTCTGTCTTGCAAAATAATTCCATTCTTTGACAGTTTTGAAGGCTATCATGTGGACCAATTTCTGCAGGAAATCTTTTCATATTTTTAAATTGCACAGTTCGAGAGCCAGCTAATTGTGTTTGTGCAAAAGTCACGTGTTGTCGAGGAAACACTGCTTATTTCATGGAAACAATGGTAATAAGAAATGCCAACACAACTGTCAAAAAGTACAATTCTTTAATGAGACAAGCTGTATGTTAGTATGTATGTGTATCTCCCTATCACACAACACAATAGTCAGAAACTCATCCGAACGCTTGACTCTCACGATCAATCATCTCACAACATGAAGTTGTAGGTTTGTATTTCGTTTATTAATCTAAACAAAATGTTTAACGTATGAAAGTAAAACACTTCGTCACAAACATGTACTTCTCATAGTAGACTAAAATATATATATATATATATATATATATATATATATATATATATATATAAAAGGAAGTGCCCCACTTACTGACTGACTGACTCATTCATTCATTCATCATCAACGCCCAGCCCAAACCACTGGACCTAGAAACGTGAAATTGTAAGGGAAGTTCCCCCTTGTGGCGTAGGCGCGCGCTAAGAAAGGAAATTTTGAAATTCGGCTATTAAGGTGGTGAAACGGGGTGAAATGTATTTTTTGCAAATCTTTGATATTTCTCGAACCCGATGGGCTATCGTCGTCTTATTCACTTCGTTAGGTCGCAAATACAAATGTCTAGAAACAAATTTCAGGATATTTCGAAATTTTTATATTAAGGTGGTGAAAAGCCGTTTAGTTCGTTTACAGTAAATCCTCTCTTCCTCTTAAACCACCTGAGATATCGAAGTGATTTTTTTCTTTAAAATGAAGCTTACGCAAATACCTAAAAAGTGATTTCAGGATATTTCTAAATTCGTTTTTGAAAGCCGGTAAAAAAATAAAACAGTTTTTTTAATAATCAGTCGTATCACCTAAACCGTTAGAGATATCGAGGTGGCTTTTGTCTTATAATGAAACATAAGTAAATACCTAAAAAGCAATTTAACGATTTTTGGAAATTCGTCCTTGAAAGCCTATAAAAAAATAAAACGTGTTTAAGAATAATCTTTCGTAACACCTGAAATAGTTCAAAATTTGTTTCCTTTTTATTTCTTGCTTATATTCAAACCTCTTTGGACTATAGCCTGTACATGCGAAATAACTCTCATGGCCTGTCTTGAATAATTTGTAGTTAAGTCTGTGGAGTTGCGGTTTTTTTTTTGCCAACCCACCATAAATAAAACCTCTTTGGACTGTAGCCCGTACATACGAAATTATTATTACGGCCTGCCTTTAAGTATTCACTCGGGTATTGTACAAAGTTTGTGGTGTGGGAGGAGTGGGGTTACGGGTTCGTATCCTGTGCAAGTCTTTGCGATGGGACATGACATGACATCATACGAGCATATTGCGTGCGCTCTTTTCACTGCGCTAAGACATTTTATAGTTCACTGTTATTGAGTACGCTAGCTGTTAAATGCCTCCATCACATATTTTATCCAGAGTTACTGTTTGTATTACATAATTTCACTCGGGCAAAGCCGCGGCCGGGTAGCTATTTTGTAGAGAAATAAAGATGAATTAAAAACAAAGATGTTCTGCAATTAAAGTACCCTCAGCGTAGTGGTCTGGATAAAGCTGTTTGTATTTGTTGTTATAAAGATATACAGAGAATATAGTAACACCATCAATTAATACGTTATTAAAATTTAGTTACTCTTTTCTATAGTACACGCGGGCGAAGCCGCAAAGGGACAGCTAGTCTGTCCCATTTGAAAGTCATGACAGTAAATGGTAGCAGCTAAAACGCTACTTATTCTTTGCTTATTCAACCTCTAGCAAACCTAACAATGGAAAGGCGTTGGAGAGATGGGAGGCCCCATGGTGCTAGGAGAAGGGGTGATGGAAGTCTCCATTGACCGACGTCAAACACCTGACAGAGGGGCGGACGTTAGCTCCGAGATGAAATCTCGACGTTTTCCTGCCAGGTCGATACACGGCACTCACACCTCTACCCTCTCCCCTCAAACATTCCCATCCCCTCCTCTCCTGTTCCCATCCCTTTACTCGCCCTTCACTCTCTGACACCGAACCTCCCCTGCCCAAGATATTAAAAACTTCACCTATACAGACGTCAAACGGTGGAAAGAGCCTGACCTGACAGCCGATTCTGAAGAACTTCGCCATCACACACTTCTCCCACGACTGCGCTCCTAATCCCCGACATACAGGGACGCTCCTCAGCGCGTTAACATTTCACCCAATAATCCCCCCTTAAATATCCGTATCGTAACCTCTTAGATAAAAATATATCCGTCTGTCGGCGCGTTCTTGTCATGGGTATCAATGCGAGAGAAACCGAAAATCCATTTATCCCGTGCAGTATTAACGTCCATACTCTTTGACACGCCGTCTTGCTCTTAGCCTTGGATTTCACAAACCATACATGTAGCATGCGTGTAACGACGACAGAATAAATTAGTGACTCATATAAACTTAAGAGACCTCCCTACCTGCTCTTAAAATTCGTTGCATTGAGTTACGACTACTTTTTTTGCGAAAATATTTAACACACATTACGTTTGTACGAAAAGAACATACACTTAAACCATGCCGTTATATTATTTTAAAATTCAGCACGTTTAATAAAAACCTCATTTTCGGGCCACCCAAAATCGTCAAATATGGCTTTTCAAGACTGCCGTATCTGGAAAAACATAACAACCGGATTCTAAAAACACAACTACAGAAACAAGTGGTAGACTTTGAACAATGCTTACCACAAAAAAAAATAATGCGGTTGCCGCTTAAAATCCCATAGGAAAAAGGATAATATTGAAGCACTACACGTGCAGAGTGGCTTGCGCGGAGAGGCGATAATACATTATATACGCCGGTCAACGGCAACCTTACCACTTTTGCCTCACACACACCACACATACACATTCTATCTAGGGAGACCACTTAAACATAACCTTTCATCGAGGAAAATAAATATAAAGTTGCCGTTTCGTAAGGACAATTTTAGACCCCCATATATATTTACGCAACATAAGTTATTAAATAAAATTAAATACAGTAATGCAGTCTCAAATATTTAATTTAATCTCAATGCAAAAAATATCTGCATGGCAACTCTGATTATAAATTAAAACCTAGGTATGATTCCTACAATACGACACATGAAAAATAAAAAATGAACTAATACGATGGGGAAAAAATACAGGCAACGCTCTATTCATAATTAGTGACACAAGCGACATGCGCACTAGCGGGCGACAGTATGAACGTTTTCAAATAACTAACGGAAAAAGTAAACAGCCAGCAATATAAGCTGTTGTTGTCAATCATTGCTAGCTAGATCCGGTATTGCATTTCTCCGAATTTGATATTAAACAGCCAGTTTAGAAAACTGCTATGAAATACCTCAAACTGGAAATAATATAAGTTAGATATATTAAATAAGTACCTTTGTAAAAAAAGCGCCAAAGCCACTGGACTTCACCATAGAAAATCATACGAAGAACCGGACAGCCACGAGCAGCAATTAATGTCCAGTAGATACGATATTAATAAAATTATTATGGCAATAGTACTCCGTATCACTTCGCTTATTTGTGTGTTTATGTAACGCACAATCAGATTTAAGACTGCCACTACTGGAAAAAGAGTTCTAAGGCTGCTAGCGAAAAAAATGAGGTTAGATAAAAAGAATAATTAATAGCAAATTTATTACAAATATACACAGCATAAAACATTATCGTATTACAATGATACTGAATGAATTTCAAATTGAATTTTCCAGTTTTTACTCCAACTTTCATAGATTGCAGTTAAAAGGGCGTGGTATACAATTCAACGCTAAAAGCATTAATCGATACCTGTAGGTTTCTTGAAGCCAATTTGTGAAAATTAAACAATAGTTTTAGCCAACGTTTTAAACAAAATTGTTTCCAGTGTCACGAACTTCCAAGGCACAATCTCTGACGCCGCAACTTCGTGCATTTAACTGCGGCGCAAGAGATCACGCGTAACGAATTAGTAATTTTGGATAAATATTTACTCATTAAGGTGGCAAATACCATTATGTAGGATTGTTATTGAGTATATTTTTCCATATTGGCTTCGAAAAAAGCGTAGGAATCAATTGATGTTTTCAGCGTTTATTTATCTACCACGCACTCTTAAGTAATACACAAAATAATTAAAATGCTCACATATTGTAAATGTAACAAATGAAACCAACATAACTACCCGGGATTTTTATAATAAATACCAACATGAGAAAATTGAAATTTGATGATTGCAATCAGTTAAATTCAGAAAAAAGAAGTATCTTATCATGAAAAGGTCTGCAGTGGTGTAGTGGTCAGACCAATCGACTCCCTCAGTTGCAATCCGGGTTCGATTCCCTGTGGCGGGTGCTCCTGAATTTGGCTTGTGGGAAAAGTGGCAGACATTTCCGTTGGTCAGCAGGTTTACTCGTGGTATTCCCGTTTACCGTCGCCCTTGCAATCCATTAATGTTTCATATTCAGTAGTGTGGAATGCGTAGTAGTAAGGAGTGTAGAAAGTAGCTGTGATTGAGAAAACTCACAAAGCTGTTCAAATAATTTACAGTAAAATAAAATGGTTACTGCTGTAGAACAATTAATGGGCCTACCTACCTGCTCTCCAAGTGCGATGCAGTGATTTACGTCTATTTTTTTAAAGAAACTATTTAACGTACCTTATATTTGTTAAATATACGAAAAGATCACACGTCTCAAACTACGTCACCACAGTTTTAAAAATTCGGTTTTCGGGCCGCTCAAAATGGCCAAAAGTTGGTTTTCCAGACTATTGTATCTGGAAAAAGAACAACCGGATTAAAAAAAAAAAAAACAACTATAGAAACACGCGTTAGACTTTGAACTATGTTGCTCACAAATAAAATAATATTGTCACCGCTTAAAGTCCCATAGGAAAAAGGATAAGAGTAAAGCATTGCACGCCAGGTGAGTGACGATAATAGGCCTACGTCGCATAAGCCGTTCAGCAGCTCTCTTACCGCTCCTGCCTCACACGCACCAACACTGCCTATCGTGGGAGGCTCCTTAAGGGTGCGGTCTACGGCTAATTTCCGTCATCATTATTTTATTTTGTATATGTACGAGATATTTTTTTTTCGTATATTAGACACAAAATGTGACTAAATTTGGCACTTATGAAATTTTTTTATCTTTCACAGTTTTCGCGTAATGGCTTGTTAAAGTCATATTTTGCATGTTTCCGTTTTAACGACTACACTAAAATCAACTGATATACCAAACTCAAAAAAAATCACAGTGGATAAAGACATTGCAGGCTACAATGACATGCTCGTCAAATTAAAGAATAAAAATTATTTGTATTTTTAAAAAATGTATTGAATTTTTTTAAATGTTTATTTTTAGTATCAGCATTTTTTAAAAATACAAATATTTTTTATTCTTTAATTTTATGAGCATGTCATTGTAGCCTGTAATGTAATTATCCACTGTGATTTTTTGGAGTTTGGTATATCAGTTGGTTTTGGTGTAGTCGTTAAAACGGAAACATACAAAATATGACTTTAACAAGCCATTACGCGAAAACTATGAGAGATAAAACAATTTCGTAAGAGCTAAATTTAGTCACATTTTGTGTCTAAAATAAGAAAAAAATATATCTGGTACAAATAAGAATAAAAAAAATGGTAATGAAAATTGCGGTAGGACGCGCCCTTAATACATCAACTGTATCCGCCGTACGGTAACTTGATATTTTATGGAAGCCCTGCTGCTACAGCTTGTATCTGTTTTCACACCAACCATGTATCCTTCCACCAAACGTCAACAATAACATAGCCAGGCTGACGGCTGCAACTGCAAGCCGACGTACAGCCTTCCTCCGCCGCAGTTAAGGGGTATTGATCTCTACCGCCTTGGATTTATCCATTTCTTCTCGACAACTTCTGTTCCAGTCGATGTATCACAATGTTTGTCATGACAGGGCATAGATATAAACTTCATCGATTTCCCTTAATTGTTGTAACCATTGTAAATTCATTATTTTGCAACGAGAAACAGCTGAAAAGGAAAAATTTCTTTATTAACGGGAGCGACTACAGAGGCCACAAAATTAACAGAAACAGTGCCATATGGATTCCAAAAAGTGAATGAAACAATAAACTATGCCTTGTCAGCGTGAAAAAAAGTAAACCGATGTCTCTAGTCCTTGGTTTATAAGAAAAACCGTAACACCTATCTGACAGGGATCAATCCCCCTTAACTAAATCATCTTTAAAATATGGTATATACATGATGAATGTAAATATACACATTATGTACGTATTCCATTTCAATATTTTAGCAGCCGCTGTTCATAATATACAGAGGAACTATTTCTACGATATTAATGCCAACCCATCCAACTATCGTATAACATACGTGTTCAACTTACTTTTAAAATAATTATTACGAATATTTTTCATACTCGTGGATGTTTAACAATAACAAATAAATTTTCATTTATCACACCGTAAGATATTGCTTTTTCAATTGCTTACACAGTTGTATGGTAATAACGGAAGTATTCATAGTAATTTTTTCAACAATTCGTTTATAAAAGTTTCAACTTACCGTACGGCGGCGGACATATCTTTTGCATGCGCTCACGTTTGTTTTTTCTTTGTTTGTTTATTTGTTTGTTCGTTTTCAATCTTAGAAATGTTTTCGCAGGAGAAATATAAATTTATGTTTTACTTTTTAGTCCATTAAAAAAAAGTACTACATTAACATTTAATTGAAGTATTATTCAAAAGAAAGGTATTATTAAGTTAAATATGTCTAGTTAAAAAAAAAAGGTTAGGAATCTTGATAAACAGATGGTGTGACCTTTTTACAGCTTTCCAAACAACGTTTGTTTTACGGTTTGTATTTCGGTAGTTAATGAATTGAACCATTTCCGCCTGCAGTATGTCCGACACACGAGCAAATCAACTAAAAGAAACGGGCCGGGAGTAAAAACAAAACGACGTCGGAGCATACAGGACGTGAAAAATCTGGCAGTATTTTTTTTATCAAACAAGCGCGTGTGCGACGGACAGGTGAAATGTGAAGAAGAAAAAATATGACTGTCATTTCGTTGGCCTGCCTAGCTGGGCTGCGGCATCCACATTTTACTCGACTGTAAACGTCGGCCTAGGAACCAAGGGACGAGAATAGAAATTCCACGACACACTGATACATTCTGCATACATTTTTTATGTTCTTTCTTGGCAGATATTGGATCAAAGATAATATACTGTGCATTTTCCTGAAATAACTTTATGGTCCTAAGATAATATTACACATTCTTGATGACAACGCATGCGAATGTCTACTGCACAAATTTATGTCAAAAAACTTTGACATATTACTTGTGCTGTTATGTATTTCTACAACTTTTCACTATAATGTAAGGATAAATCTGTGGCTTAATGCAAGAACAACCAATCTCAGTACACAGTATGTGTGATAATCAGGCATTCTATGCTTCATTAACACACATACGATATATTGACATCGGTTGTTCTTGCATTAAGCCACAGAAAATAGGCCGAGATTTTTTTTATCCTGGCGAAATTATACTTCTCAAATAAAATGTCCTATGATGCAATATGTAATTCTGTGGCGTGAAAAAAAATTGCGGATTGTAACACCCGATTCTTCAGTGTTCAGTTTGCCTTAAGAGGATAAAGTAGACGACTTTGCGCTAAAAGGATCAGTTTAAAGTTTTAGGTTTCTCAAAGCCAATTTGAAAAAAAAAATATCTAGCATCTCTAAACAATAGTTTTGCTAACTTTATGAATAACCATTTTAAACATTTTACTCGAGAAACATATTTTTGGAGATCGATTTATGACACCGAAATCTCGTACATTTAATTGCGTCACAACACATGACGCTTAGAAAATGCGTCAATATAGGTAAATGTTTTCTCTTAGAGTGTCAAATATCAATAATTAAGAACATTGTTTTGTCGTTTTTAAGTATTGGCTTGCAAAAACGCGTAGATTTCAATTGGTGTTTTAAGCGTTCTTTGTCTACCATACACTTTAAATGAAAATTACTCTTATATTTGCGTACGAGTTAAAATATTTATACAAACATATGGTGCTTCTATATGTTACTCTTTACAGTTTGTATAAATGATCATCGCATAAAACCCACATGTTATTTAAATATGACGCACATACACATTCAACAAAAATGAGAAATGTTATTCAGCAACGGTATCATTTCGTAACACTGGCACAAGTAACAGTTTCATAACACAAAAGTTTATCATGAACTAAACGTCAGACTTTCTAAACGTGTTGAAAAGTCTGTCGTCATTACTTTGTGTTTTTAATTCCTTAAGAAGACATTAAGGCAGGAAAAATAAACATAAATATCTAAGTATCGTGCGACACTGTATCCGTAACACAAGATTCAATTATTGAGAAAACTAACAAATTATATGTGTGCCTTAATACTTTACGGTTATTTTTCTACTCAGTTATTTAATAGTTTACTAGCACAACTCTGTACATACTAACGAGCTAACAATCAGGAAAAATTCGTGTTTGCAGATGAAAGCTTTAATATTCTTAGTAACACATGAAAAGGAGTTGTAGCCTACAGCTGTTAAAATTAATCATGATTATGTAACCAAAAAGTTTTTAAGCAGTTTTGCTACTTGCAAAAAAAAAAAGGTCTTTAAATCTCATGGCAATTAATGAACGTTATTTAATCCATGATCAAAGTTATGTCGGCGTAACTCGCTCAGTTCGGCTCCAGAGGGAAAACTCCAGCTGGTAAAGTTCACGGGTTATAAGCGGGCGTAATGAGCTAATTTACAAATTCCGCCAGTTTCCTAAAACAACGGCACATAAACAAAAGTTAAATTGAATATGCGGTTTGTGTTTCGCATTTTGCGCCCACGTCGGGAACGAACTAGCAACACGCGCATATTCGTCACTCCCAAGTGCAAACTAATTAAATATGCAGACGTAACTCAACTACACTTTGAAACACCTACTTTTAGAGCAAACAAAATGTGATCAAAAAACACCGACATGCATTTTTAATTGGCAGTAAGGACATGAGAGAGATATATCTACCATGACAGTTTGCCGAAACACCGCGCACACAAACATATTAAACCGCAATTAGAGCTCATCTAAAACTAAATTAATTCTAAATGTTGTCACAAACTTTAGTTGCATTTTTTATACGTATTTCACTCTTTAGTCTGTATTTTACAATTATTCGCAAACATATGAAACTCCTTAAAACCATAATTTAAGTGGCGAATAAGAATCTAGTAAGGAATTCTTAGAGAAATTCAGGGGGAAAATGTTCAGTTGATCACTTAAGTCATGCCCAGTTTATTGCATTCGCTATTGTGAAAAACCTATACGCCCTGTGCACAAATTAACAGTGCCAGAAAACTAATGACAAATAAAACTTATTTCAGATGAAAGTTGTTTAAAAGCTACACTTACAATTATACGCAAACTTATATGTATTCACGTATAAACGTGTTTTCATTTTTCAAAATCTTTAGCAACATTGCTGACACGTATAACGACTTTCAGAGGTTGATTTAAAATTCTTTAGTTAACAGTTAACGAGACATACAGATAAACGAACGTTTTTCGTTGCGGGATAACGCGATGGCTGTATGGAAAATAAATAAATAAATTTTTCGTACAGTGAAAAAAGCATACAATTAATAACAAAACCACTTTACTGTTTTGTAAATAAATTATATAAAATTTTTCATTTAATAATTAACATCAGTTATTATTTAGTTTTAAAAAATTGATAAAAACGCTTATTTTGCAGAAACGTGATGATTCGCACAAAAAAATTTAATTAATCAAATTTATTTCAGCCATTCAAGGGAGGAGATATAGAGAAATTAAATATGTCATAACTTACAATGGTCGAAAGTATCAGCAGGTAATATCTTAACTATTTTTAACATAAAATGTCCAAGAAACGCTGAAGTTAAAATTTATTAAGGGCGCTGCCTGCTTCAGAGCCACGGTGGAAGCAAGCAAAGGGCTTTACTTGTTAAATTATTTTCTCTGTGACTCAGTACGCGTTGAAGCTACATATACGCCACCACTGATATTTTTATTCATCTCGGTGGCTCGTACATTGCTAAACGATTTTTAGGCAGATTTTTCAATACCCTGAAAACTGTAGCATTTTTACGCACTTACATCACAAAAACGGATATTCACAATTTTTTCAGCAATGGTTTCCTTTTATCGACGCAGAAATTTTGTTTTGTCCGGAAGCGATATCACAAAAGGTGTCTCAGCCCCACCAAATATAATTAAGTATGTTCAAGTGCAATAAAGTCATAATTTTATATTTATATGAAATAGTGTTAGTTTTGTAGACGATACTTGTGTGTGCAGTTTCCTCTTACGAAACATTTTAAGCTGACGTAGTTATCTCATAACGGTGCATCAAAGTCAAAATTTGCATGTTCTGCAGCCATGCAAATAGTGAAAACGAATTGACTTACGTACGTGAAATAATTCACAACGAAATAACATACTATGGGCTACGTAATAAAACATTTGAAAATATCCTGCGAACTCTTTTTGTATTTTACAAAAAATTTCTGAATTTGCAACTTCTTTTCTGTACTACTGCGACTTTTTTTTTAGTTCAAAATACTTCGTTGTAGGTTTTACATGTTTTACTGCACAGCTTATGGGCTGTAAATTCACAGTGAATTATTTTGTTTAATTAGGTCAGTTGGTTTCCACTGTTTCCATGGCAGCATTACAAGCAAATTTTGATTATGACACCCCGCTATGAGAAAACTATGAGGGCTAAAATTGTTTCGTAAGAGAATAATGTACTCACTAGAATCGTTTACAAAATTAATAATCTATATATATAAAAATGAAAGGTGACTGATTGACTGACTGACTGACTGACTGACTGACTGACATATCAAACTGCAGCCCAAACCACTGGACCTAGAATCGTGAAATTTTTTTGTGGGGGTTCCCTTCAGGTCGTAGGCGAGCACTAAGAAGGAATTTTTCGAAATTCGACCTCTAAGGGGGTGAAAAGGGGTGAAATGTGTTTCCGAAGAAACGTCGATAGAGCTCGAACCCGACGG
>PNEQ01010299.1:0-12235 GCA_003012365.1 Medauroidea extradentata | reverse complement strand
GCACATGTTCATAAGGGAAATGATGTAAAACCACAGAGCACCACAGTTCAAGTCTCATCTCACTTCCCAAGGCTAACGAGAGGGCTGGGCAAGATGAAAGGTCAGGTGAAAATTGTATTGAAAGATGAGGTACGACCATTTGTGCAGAGTGTTCCTAGGGTAGTGCCCATACCTCTTCTGAGTAAACTGAAAGCTGAGCCTACAGAGTGGTATTTGTGGTGACTATACTATGTTAAATAAGAGTGTATGTCGACCTCACTTTCCCATAACAAGTGTAGAAACAAAACTAGCTCAACTCCAAGGTGCAAAATATTTTTCAAAATTAGACGCCTATTCTGGCTTTTTATCAGATGGAATTAGAAAAGGATAGTCAAGCCTTGTGTGTTTCTGTAACTTGGTTCCTCAAATCCTACACTATATGTTTATTTGTAAGTGCTAAAATGTTATGCAGTTAGTAACCAAATTGTTGTTTTCTGAGTGATAATCATTATTTTGTGTTACTACAAAATATCTAGCAAGTGCTAAAGTTATAATGTGTTGATGAATGTTATTCATTTTTCTAAATGGTAATCTCTTACTGTCATGATACTAAATCATCTCAGTAAGCATTACTGTTGATTTATTGTTTTAATATGTCTTTACTTCAAATTTACTTGCAAGGACTAACATTTTTTGTTAAAGGTCTTTTTATGCAAGAATTTGAGTGCAAAATATCTGAATAGAAAAAACCTGCAGTGACTATTTTTTAAATCAAAAGTAATTCCACAATTTTTTTAAATTTGTTATAAGAATATTATATTGATTTCAAATCGCTGTTAATTCATTTTGTTTTAGATGTTTTATTTTACTTATAATGTTAAAAAAGGGCTATAGGTCATACTATTAAAAATTTCGGAAGTAAAAAAATATTATTAACACTTTTGTAAAATTAAATTACCTGGGTAATATTCCCTACATCAAAATGCAGCTTCGAAAGAGTTAAGTGTTAATAGAGTTAATTTTTTTGGTTCAATTTTATTTGTTTTATATTGTGTTTGGGCTCATTTTAAAGATAATACAATTTTAAGCATCTTTTCTAAATAATTTTTGTCTGTATTTTGTTTCACTTATTATTTTGAAAACTTCACTTCAGCGACGAGTTCACTTGTTCTTGAATGTGATTCATCTGGCAGGTCAACGTTCAGGCACGAGGAGGCACATAGAAGGACGTGCAGGCATGCAGCCTGGTCAGCAAGCTCCTTGCTTGTAGCATCATGGGTGGTAGTGCTGTGTGCAACCGTGCACTGGCAAGGTACTGCACCACGGAACTATTTGACCATTTGACGACTGAGTGTGTTCCCAATTAACATATATTTGTGTTTGTCTGTTTCTTCTGATATAAAAAAAATACTGATGACAACTATGGATAACTATATTGGGTTGACTTTCAACATTTGAAACATGTTTAGTAAAAATTTCCAAATGACTTGGATCCCAAAGTATTAATCTACCTAAACTAGTACGTAACGTGGCATGTTTGTCCCGAGGATATTAGCCGAGACGAGAGGTTACAAGAAGCGCAGGCAACGGAGACCAAGAACGTGATGGCGTAGGAACAGGGCTTCATTATAAGCTCTATCTTTTTTATTACATATTTACTTATCACATGAGTCAGCTTTGATGAGTAAATTAGTCACTTCTTTCCAGATGACTGTATGACGTGACAGACGCTATTCAAGGATGAACACGTCTGAAGCCCCCTTTTTTTTGTCTATGAAAAGTGAATTATAAACACACACAGATTTACCTGTTGAAATAAATAGTACGGAAAAGAACGGTTCCATCCATCTGTCAGCAGAGCAAAAGAGATACAGACGCATTACATTGTGATTATAGGATACAGTGCTTGTTTCTGTAGTAAATAAATCTATTTAATTGAATGAACTTGTGTTTGGAAGAATTGTAGCATAACCTGTTTAGTTTCACCCAGTGAGGTACTCGGAAGAGGTTTAGGCACTGCTATCTTATTGTAGTTGAACAGCACGCTACCAGGCGGTGGGATACCCTGGACCGAGAGGATGCTGACAAGAGTTGTGGTTCAGTACTTTCTGCTCAGCTTTGGTCACTTATCCACAAGATGCAGTACATACTTACCAGCAATCACACACAACCACTTCCACGTTTTTTTTATATAAAAACTAAAGGTTTGACAACTTTTATCAAAGGGTATTTTCTCTTCAGTTTAGATTGCTAATTCTCATGGTGCAGTCGTATCCATGAATTACCTGCTGGAGATGACTGATGCCATGGAAGAAGTTATTAAAGGTGGCTCACTACATGGAGGTAGAAATAGTCAGGAGATGGCTTGTTGTGACGTAGTTGAAGCCGGTTTTTTGGGTGTTCCATCATGGCGCTGAAACGTTTTGAGGTTATGAGCACTTGTGTTGGTGCACCTCTAAACAATAAAAATATCTCACAGTAGTGTAACTTAGTGATGTAAAGAACAAAATTGACTAACAATAAAATTGCTTGGACCGCATAACATCATTACGAACTTTTTCAAATTGCGATTGGTAAAGGAACAGGCGTTGCCATAATGGGACACCCAAAATGGTGGCTTCAAGCAGCTTCCATACATGGCCATAGGTAGGGCCACCCCCTGGCTCACTACAAGTAGTTGTAGTATTTAACGGTGGACCAGACATCAACGTAGAACATATTCTTTGAGGGTTTTTTTCAGAGAACTACGAACATCCGCATGTGGAATTACGAAAATACTAGACTGCTGCTGAGGAGCAAGTGTGTTAGTCAACACCTTGAGCAAGCAAGTCAGTTGTGGGCTGACGTGACCATGACACCATGGACACAAATTTCAACAAATACATCAGGGTCTTGTCATAGTGCCAGCACGTAAGTATTTTTGTGAAAGTTATCCTGGAACTTTTTGTTGACATCAGCTACGGCTACTGTCAACTAACAGATGGCTAGTATAATACTTAGGTCTACTATAGAGTTTTTTTAGATATCAGTGGAATTTTCTGAACCCAGTGCAGTATGCATTTGTTTGGTAATTTCTGGCTCTGATTTAACTGTGTACACCACAAACGTTTTGCTTTCAAAAGCATTAATACAAAATCCTGATAAAATACAACTAATCTGTAGTAGAAATAGGAGGGAAAGTACACAATGTTTCACTATGAAGACTGCGGCATTGTTGGTGGCTACCCTCAATTCTACAAAATGGGACATTTCAGAACCAATGTAGCATTCAACTTAAGTGATTTCAGGGAAAAAAGTAAAACCAAAATCTGAACGTCCGGAGCGAGGCACCAAACTCGGGTAGGCCTACTTCCAAATGCAAGTCCAACATGTTACCCTCACACCACCTCACTTAGTTTCATCCTGTCGTAAAAAACTGACAAAGCAATAACATTGCTATCAATTTCAAACAATATTAAGAATCAACTTACATTAACTTACGTGAAATTTGGAGAATTTTGAGATAGTCATAAATTTTACATTATACATATGAATTTAAAACACCAACAGACATTTTTTTGTTCTGAAGTTAAGTCTAGGGGTGCGTAGTGTCTTTACTGGCCGTCTCTTTACTTGATACAATGCTGAGAATAGGCCTTTGTCTGTCTGCACTGTGTTCTGTCCAAGTGTACAAGGTCACCACATGACCAGGTCATAGCAATTAATTACGCCTCTCCACTCACAAGTGTGCTGGATGGACCATAAACAAAAACATTCACCGTAAGAGCAAAACAATTTTGGTGAACAGACTGTAGGTACAGTATTGAATCAGCATTGTTTGTTATAAAAAATAACTAATAAAGTAGTAAATTAATGCAAGTAAAACTTCTGCACTTACCGTTCCCAACAGTGCTCCACCCATTGTTGCAGGACCACAGCTTCTGTTGTCTTGTACAGTCGTGGAACCTGCTGGAACCTCCACTGCACCCACAGTAGTTTCTCCACTGTACACATTGTTGTGATAATCATGGGCTCTCTCACCTGACACTGTCGGTACACTCGCAGTTAAAACTGTCTGCTGTAACTGTGCATGTCCTCTGTTTGACGCTGACTCATTAGCTGCATGTGTGTTCACTGCCATCTCTTGAATGTCGTCCTCACTTTTCACTGGTAATTCAATGCTGCAAACTGTGCACTTGAAAATAAAACAACTCTTAAACCTGTACCTCTTCTCGTGCACGATATACATGTCCCGGAAACTGCAACCTAACTGACTGTGGAGATCGAGTGCCTGAAGGCTAGCAACAAAAAATGAGATATCGACTACTCTACGTCCACGAATCTGAAAAGTCTCTGGGGTTATTCTGGTAAAGTCAGTTTGTGGTTGTATGAGCTCAGGAAGCTCATTTGCCTCGTTTGACATGTCCTGCTGTTCACAGTTACCACTTTCATCACAGTTTGTTTCTATGGACATATCTTCAATGTCATCACGCACAACTTCACTATTTTTGTTATCTTGGCCTGTTTCATCCTTTAACTGAAAACCAACAGAGAACATTAAAATGCTGCCACAGTTGACATATCTTGAGTTGTAAATGTGTAATCTATATATAAAGCAGTCATGATGTAGGAATTATATTTTACATTTCTACTGTTGAATGAGCTCAGTCAGAAGTAATCAACCACTTCACGTGTATTTTAATTACTAATGTAGTAACTTGTGTAGGTACATATTTCAAATACAGACAACTATATATGACTTGACTTACAGTCCAAAAGAGGAACTGTATTTCTGTCTCCTGAACACCTCTGAATGTTAAATATAACCTAAGCAATTAAATAAGTAAGACAATATTAACTACATTCTCATAACCAAAATACTGAATAATTCCTTCTATGAAGGAATTCACACAAGTTCAGCTCGTCAGCAATCTTGTCTGTCTTCTTACAGAAGGAAAGAAATAATAATGTATGTTCAATGTGAAATTAGGTAAATATTAACATAATTAAGGCTTTGATATGCCCAAAAATTGAATTTTTTTGCTATGATAATATGGCTGAAAATATCCGACGATAATGTCAATATTTTATTGGAAATTTAACAAAACTGTATGTAATGTTATAACATAAACCACAATATTTTTAATAAATAAAAAACAGGTTCCTTATTTGAGAAATGTTAGTCCTATGTTGATCCTGTTATAAAAAAAACAGTACCTAGGCAGTCAAAGTAAACTAAAAAATTTGCCTAAAAATTATTTTAATGTTGTCATACTGAACCACACAGGTGTTTCTGGTGACTGAACAATAATATAAAGATTTTTGAGATAGTGGCTACTGTAATAATTAAATGGTAACCTTCATGAACGTTTGAATTTATTTGTACAGAATTTTTAAACAAAGTACTGAATTTGTATACAAATTTTTCTAACATGTTTCTTAAGTTACAGCCGAAGAAACAATCCATTTGAGCTAAACCAACAAAATGTAAATTTATCTAGTTATTAAACACAAATACCTAGTTATTATGTGTACTAGGTAAGTGTACGTTGTATTTCATTTTGTAAATTTTTATCTTTAATTTGTATTGCTTTGTATAGTATTTTGACATGTTCAATGTTACAGAACAATTATGTTCGATTTGGAGGCCAAAAAATGCAAAAATAAATAAATACTAAAACGGTGGTTTAGTACATCGTACCATTTCTGTATGAAACTAAAACTGACCAAGAAGGTGTGGAGTGGCCACAACCACTTCTCTTTGTAATTTTCGCAGTACGTCATTACAGCAGCATGCTTTACCCATGAACTTTTAAGTGCTAATAATGTAGAGTGCTGCAAGGTGCTAGTTTGAAGTCGTGACTGCGAAACTTTGGAACAAAACTTAATTTCTTGTGAATCTTCGACCAAGTTATTTCCAACTTAGTACCAATCACTACTGCTGGACAGTTTACAAGGTGACTAGGGAACCAGTGTAGTGTTGTGAGTGTATAAGTGTTATACATATGTGGAATACCCTTTCAGCTTACCAGAAGAAGTAGTTCCTGGTAACTAGCATACACACAGGAGGTGCAAGGGGTGCAGCTGCACTCGCTACTGCTCTGCTATGCTATCAAGATTTTGGTACGTAAACCACAAATTCAAATCTGCTTATTGCATGCTTCACAGCAGCAATGCATCGGACGTCATTTCTTAATCATTTGTGGGCTACAGCGAAACACACAAAGTTGTGTAATGTATTGTATGTAGGACAATATGAAATGAGAGGGTGATGGAAAATGACAGGAATATGAACAGAGAAGCACACGTGACAAAGCAAGTGCCTCTGCATTATGGCTCTACTAGGTGAGACAGAGAAATACTATATCCATTGTCTTGACACTGGCCGCTGCTGCGCTGTCAATGACTAGTGTCAAAACAAAGAACAAGATGTGGGTAACAGTGACAAGCTGGCCATCTCCATTAGTTCCAATACTGATGTCTCGTCCCACAATGCTGTGTGATGTTTCAGGTGTGATGCTTCGGTAAGTTAATATTTTCTCATAATCACATCAAAAAGGACTATAGACAAGTGAATAAAAAAAAAAAGACAAATTGTATTTTGCAAAAACCTTCATGCTCATTTGTTGAAACATCAGTTCAGCACACAAAATCACAAGAAGCAGAAACACGTGAAAACCAGCACTAAGAGTACGAGATGGGACATTATTTGGTTCAAGTCTACCTCATCCGTACCTACTTGGTAAGCACAAAAAATTACTTAGCAACAATATGTACTATGCTAAAACCGTTCCTAATTATTGCAAGTTATTTCAGTTAAAACACACAGCAAAAATTAGCTTTGATTTAACTTGGGGTTGTAATATTTATACCAGTATTTTTTTTTAAATAAGTAAGTATTTTATAACCATTTATCAAAGCGGTCTCACTTCAACTACAGAATCCTTCATGGTAGTAAATCATCACAAGCTGTCAATTTGACTGTTAGATCCTTAACATTCTACACCACATATCACCGCTGTTGATGCGCTGGAGCCTTCAATTAGCAGTGTATGATAACCAGATAAGCATAGACCAGGCATCAAAGCTGGGCATGCTGATGCCTTGAGAAGATTGCCAAGGCCATCAATCACATGTGACGTGCCACCTGTAGCAGGAGTGTTGACACTGTAGGAAACGCTAGAGGCACCCTTTACCGCTCAAGCAGTGGCGCAGTGCATTTCAAACAACCTAATGTCGAAACAAGTAAAGATTTTGATATTGCATGGCAAGCCACTAGAATTACCCAGCATAGAGGTTCAGGAGATCGGAACTGTCACAATATAGAGACTGACTGCTGCAGGGCACGCAGGTGGTGATTGCATAAAAACTACAAAAGGATATGCAACCGATTCTGCATGCATCACATGATGGTGTCGTACGGTCGAAGGCCATTGTAAGCAGCTGTCTGTGGTGGCTCCAAATTATTAGAGATTGAGGTAAGCAAGCAGTTGTGTGTGGTGGCCAAAAGTGGATAGAGATTTAGACAAGCATGCAGATATGTGTGGTGGCCCAAAATGGATAGAGATTGTGGCAAGCATGCAGATATGTGTGGTGGTCCAAAATGGATAGAGATTGAGGCAAGCATGCAGCTGTGTGTGGTGGCCCAAAATGGATGGAGATTGAGGCAACCTTCAGATATGTGTGGTGGTCCAAAATGAATAGAGATTTAGACAAGCATGCAGATATGTGTGGTGGCCCAAAATGGATAGAGATTGTGGCAAGCATGCAGATATGTGTGGTGGCCCAAAATGGATAGAGATTGTGGCAAGCATGCAGATATGTGTGGTGGTCCAAAATGGATAGAGATTGAGGCAAGCATGCAGCTGTGTGTGGTGGCCCAAAATGGATAGAGATTGAGGCAACCTTCAGATATGTGTGGTGGTCCAAAATGAATAGAGATTTAGACAAGCATGCAGATATGTGTGGTGGCCCAAAATGGATAGAGATTGAGGCAAGCATGCAGCTATATGTGGTGGCCCAAAATGGATAGAGATATAGGCAAACATGCAGATATGTGTGGTGGCCCAAAATGGATAGGAATTGAGGCAAGCAAGCAGTTGTGTATAATGGCCCAAAATGAATAGAGATTGAGGCAAGCATGCAGATATGTGTGTTGATCCACAATGGATAGAGATTGAGGCAAGCATGCAGCTATGTGTGGTGGCCCAAAATTGATAGAGATTGAGGCAAGCATGCACCTGTGTGTGGTGGCCCAAAATGGATGGAGATTGAGGCAACCTTCAGATATGTGTGGTGGTCCAAAATGAATAGAGGTTGAGGCAAGCATGCAGCTGTGTGTGGTGGCCCAAAATGGATGGAGATTGAGGCAACCTTCAGATATGTGTGGTGGTCCAAAATGAATAGAGATTGAGGCAAGCATGCAGCTGTGTGTGGTGGAGCTGACAGAACTGTTTAGAAAGTAAAAGATAAATTAAAAAACTTAACATCTGGCCACTGGAAAACACAAGATCAAAGGATACTTTTTTCACTACGCACAACTACGAGGTCGGAACTTGAGAAAGCTTTTTGACTGGGTAAGTACGCATGCATATGGCATACACAGAGAAGCAAACCAGAAGTACTAGGATAGGATTTCACAGAACCCAAGTGGATCCCCAGAGTTATTCTGTCCAGGAAAGGGCCTGCAACATAGTTGGTGTGAACTGAAGATGGTTGTATTACACACAGACAAGTGGATCAGTTTGCAGCATCCAAGAAAGAGCACAAGATCAATCGAGGCAACGAGCTGGAATGTCATCACAACCACCTGGCAGCTGACCAACTCAGATAGAGGATTCTTGGAGGTAGGACACCCAGAAGGTTAGAAGTAATCAGCCACAAAAGCACCAGGTGTTGAAGAGCAGTGCTTAGAGATATCGCCGCAGAGCGGAGGGTTCATGCTCAACAGTCCTAGGGGTTCCAAATCTACCATTTCTCGGATTCCCAGATTTGAGACTAGATATACACACTCTAGGATGCCGCCAGGCAAGCAATTAGCAACACTTAGCACTTATGATCAGAGCATCCATATGGTGTCTCTGTATTATGCCCCAGGGCTACAAAACCCATTGCAGAGACCAAGACTTACAGTTCCACCAACCTAGACAAGAGTAAGGTCAGAACATCTACGTGCTCTAGTGTTCATGAAGACTACTGACCTATCGCAGAGTCAGCTGAACTCCACTCCACTCTACTGAGTAACTGCTGAGGTGCAAATCTCGAGTGCACTCACATACATTGCACATTCTGTGATTCAAGTATAGGCCTACTCTAATAAGTATCACTGCTGCCACTCAATGGCAGGAAAAAAAAATTTCTTCACAGATAGAAAACCTTCTAAGCAGGTTTGCTTTTCTCTGTGTGGTTGGTACCATCTGTATAAACACTGAAAATAGAGAGGAAGGATTGTAGCAAATGTAAACAAAACACACTTAACCTAAAAGCAATAAAGTTTCAGTGGAAAATAACACAACAACTTGAGGGACAGGTTGACACAAAATTAATTATTTGACACTTTTAAAACAACTTCATCTAAGTAAGTGAAAAGGTACGTCGCATAAAGATTATGTGTCACTCGACCTTGGCGCACTACATAACTATATAGGCCTACATGACGGGAGCCACATCGGACTCAATAATGTTAGGGCGAAGCCCTGACGGACGTCAGGGAATATTTACGTGTAGAAAGGGAAATCAATTGTGAAATGTTAAACAGTAAGTTTGGTTGGAGCCACTGAAGAACAAATGTCTTAACGAGAGTAGTTTACAATTGTGTAGGCTAGTTACTGTACTGTCTGTGTCAAACGTCTAGAATGCTGGACTCCCTGGTTCTAGCTTGCCCCCTCCCCTCCAGTGCGCACTTTGTTGGCCTACCTCCGGGGTGTGCCCACCCACCCCCTCGAAACACAACAGTTCCGGTATCTACTGACCATTCTGCAAACATCAACTACCGGCACCACTTAAGCATATGAAGCAAGTTAATAACTTAAAGTATTAGTAGCCTCTTTTTGTCAATATAAACTAGGCTGCATTTATTAGTGACAAAAAAATTACATTATTGTTACTAATTCAACCATAAAAATTAATTACTAACATTCACACAAAAAATGAAATGTGAATTAAAATTTTTGTACTTTCATGACATTAATTCTGATTATGTATTTTAGTAATCGTAAAAAGTCTTAAACATAATTCATGTTAAAAAAATTCTGTCCTTTTTCATGACTATAAAATGTTACATGTGACATTTTGAATTATTTCGTATTTGAAATTGGACATTTGCTTTGTACACTTAGTAACAGTGGCTTGAATTTACTGCAATTTTTTTCTACTTCGTGGAGATTTAAACATGTGACTCCTATCCAAAACTGAAACCACTGGATCACAACCTACTTCGTAAGAAGTGGGTTTCATGCCGCACTCCATTGTCATCAACCATGCTCTGAATAAACATTAACTAATATATTTGGAATAGCACGAAGCATAGCAAGTACGGGAGGCAGCCTCCTATACCTCCCCACAACTGCCCCTTTCCACGCTGGTAGTGGCTTAGCTCACCCCGCGCTACGAGCCATCTAGACCAGACGTTTGAAACCAACAGTATTGCATCCATCACCTTTTTGTGTAAATTTTTGCAGACAGATACTGGACATGTCATGTTAATAAAATACAATTGATTTACAGATGTTACACAACTAATATGTGTATATATGTGTAACAAGACGAGGGTTGGGGCATAAACCATGGCATCTACTTATTAGTGTGAAAATACCTGTGCAAATGGATAATGTAAAATACGCACATGACAGAACAAGGTACTCAAAAGATGACAACATTGTACTAGAATGTCACATTCTTTACTACAGAAATATAAAATATAAAATAAATATTTCATCAATTAACTTCGTATTAATAACAAAACTGGTACATACTTCGAATTCACAATTCATCTCTACAGTACAATGCTCTGGTTTCATCGGAATGCCTTCAAAACAAATATTATCCATTTTCTAAGTTATTATTTTGTAATTTATAATCCGCGCCACGCTTATTTTCTTGACAGTGTTTACAAAGCCATCCATAGATTAGGTAAATTCTAATTAAGATCAAAAGTTAGGCACATGTATAATTCCTGTCGCTTGATAGCTGGTGTCGGCAATTTCGGTAGAGCCACGGTCTAAGAGGAAGAGGTCTTGTGATCTCCGGCAAGAGCGCTAGTAGTAATTTGGTGGAAGATTTGTCTTGTTTAAGGGCCGGTCTTACCACCTCTGGGTAACATCTGGGTAAATTTTATCGCCTAGGTAAACGACAAACTGCGTCTTACGAACTCTAGGTAGGCCTAGGGATAAATTTCTGGTTATTTTATCGGGAGGTTGAAGCTCTGGATAAGGCGTACACTGCAGTTAAGTATGGCGACGAAAATATCATATGTTAATTTTTTTCCTTGTTTGTGCTGTTTTGAAATTAGTTTCTTGCGTCAAAAGAATGTTTCGGTTATGTTTCTCGTAATTTCAAATTGTGTAGACTTCTCATACATGCAAAATTATGTAAGAAGTGAAGGATCATATTTGTGAGAAGAAAATTGCCACGAAGTTTTACGAGCATATACCGAAGTTGTGTTTTGAAATGTGCTGAAAATAAAAAATGTTCGTTAATGTCTGAGTTTCAGACGACAGTATGGTAGAATGACATAATTCAGTGCTTTATTTATGAAAATCGGCATTTATATAATGCAAGTGAGATACGTCAGTATGGTGTTTGCCAATTGTCTGTTGGCCTACACAATTTGTTGCAACCACGGCCGTACTAGATGTAATTTACGTAATTGTTTCCCGAATTTCCCATAAGTTTTGTAACTCGTGTAATAAGGTAGGCCCTTATATGAGTAATGGCTTTCGTTTAGCGATTCATAATGAAATCGTCATTCATAATTTATAAATAATTCAGTAGGCTTGCTTGTGTGTTGTGCCGTTGCCTACGCTATTAACTAAAGGCCGGGACAGCGAGAATCGAGGGGCGTACCCACGATGTACATATTATAATGGTGTGCCCGTGCGCATTTTATCTTTTTCTCACTCTAATCTTGTGACGTCACTCCGTACCCAGATTGCTCGGAATGGCCATTTAAATGTATACAAATCTGTGCTTCTTTTCACGTCAACGGCGATTTTTAAAGAAACTACGAGGTGCAAGCTGATCGGATCACTCTGGAAATAAACTTGAATAGATACTTCGT
>PNEQ01010298.1:0-12258 GCA_003012365.1 Medauroidea extradentata | reverse complement strand
ACAGTAGACTTTGACGTCACCAAGATGTCTTCACCAGTCTCTCTCCACAGGCGTAGCACCTTCCTCTAGCACTTCCAATAGCGAACTCTCCCAAATGTGTCGATTCTGTGCTTTTATACTAGCCCAGACAGTCGGTTATTCCCCGCATTACAGGGGTCTAAAAATAGATATTTCATCATGTTTCGGATGTGCTCGTAGTTGGGACAGGTATCTATGACGTAGTTTCGGCGGTTTTCCCACTATGAGCCACCCGGGCTTTGAGTCGTCGGCCAGTCCTCAAGGTGTTACGAAACAGCCACCGACCACTGGCCTCCAGGAACATGGCACGCAACAATATTTATTTATTTGGTCGCTTTACATGTCCTCTAAAGCACACGGCTTGGCAGAGGTACACGAAGGAAAGGGGTAGTGGTCGGCCACGATACCATCCCAGCATTCGCCTGGAGTTATATAGGAAAACGCTGGAAAACCGAAATATGGAATTGCCGGAGCCGGAGATAGAACATGGGTCCTCCCGAATGCGGTGCGAGTTTTTTTTTACCGCTGCTCCACCACCCACGATAACAATGCTATAGGAATTAACATGTGATGGAAACACTTATAAGTACGATTTTTTAGTGTTTTAGGGATAAAAAATTATATTTTGCTCACAGTTTTCAGGATATCCAAAAACGGATCTTATCAAGAGAGTCGCCTTAAGGAAAGTAACAACAGAAGCTTACCACTCCCTTTCTATTGAATGCCGACAAGTATATGTAATCTGGAAGTCAAAATAACATTTACTGGCAGAAAGGACGTTACGTATAAAGGCAAATTAAACCGTACTCAGCATGCAAGTTGGTAGGTTGAGAATAGTAACCTAAAGTAGTGGGTCCAAAAATTAATTTCTGCTGTAAGATATACGCATCAGAAAAAAAAAAAGTCTTGGAAAAAGTAACTCTTATTTGAAACACCATTTACAATATGTTCACACACAAACATACATACAGACACCTCTCTCTCTCTTTCTCTTTCTCTCTCTCTCTCTCTCTCTCTTATATATATATAAATTTATTTATTTATTTATATATAGTGTATATAACTCTTACTTGAAATTTGAAACACCATTTACAACCTGTATACACGCAAACCTCTTTCTATCTCTCTCTCTCTCTCTCTCTCTCTCTATATATATATATATATATATATATATATATATATATGTGTGTGTGTGTGTGCGTGTGTGTGTATGTGTGTGTACATATATGTACACATATGTGTGTATACATATATAGATATACATATATAAATATACAGTATATATACATACATATAAATAATCTACAGTTCCTTCAGGAAATGTCTACAGCCATATAGGTTTCACATAAAGATTTATTCGTGCGTAAGAGTATAAGTGCGATAAAATCAAATTTATATATTTATATGAAATAGTGTTAGTTTTATAGACGATACTTTTGAGTGCAATGTTCTCTTAGCAAATAAGTTTAAGTGGTACAGTTCTCTCATAAAGTGCGTCAAAGTCATAATTTGCATGTTCTCTTACCATGCGAATAGTGAAAACCAATTGACTTACGTAAGTCAAATAATTCACAATGAAATAACATGTCACGGACTACATAATAAAACATTAAGAAATATACCGCGAAATATTTTTATATTAAAAAAATGTTAATATTTTTCTGTATTTCTGTGATTTTTTTAAATTAAAAAATATGACATTGTGGGTTTTCAAAGGTTTTATTGCATAGCTCATGGGGTGTAATTTCATTGTGAATTATTTCATTTAAGTAGGTTGATTGGTTTTCATAATTTGCATGGTAGTGTAACAAAGAAATTTTGACTTTGATGCACCGTTATGAAAACATTGTGAGAGCTAAAATTGTTTTGTAAGAGGAAACTACACTCACAAGCGTCGTGTACAAAACTAACGATATTTCATAAAATTATAAAAATATGATTTTATTGCACTTGAACGCCCTTAAGTGAACACATTACACAGGTTCATGAATGTAACAAATTATGCAAAAAAATGTATGTAAAAATTAGGTAAAGTTATGTGCAAGATTTTCGTTTGCCCAAACCTTAAGGGAGAAATTCGCGATTGAAAATTGACACTGAAAACAAGTATGTGTTAAAATAACCAACGTCAAGGAGAAAAAACAATGACATTCCATGTACTTTTAGAAATGATAAGATCTGCGTCTGTGAACAAAATTGTTTGGAATACTTTAACCTCCTGTGTATCGCGTGTTGCCTACCTGTAGGCTCCAAATTTACTACGTCCATTTATTCGAAAACTGTTCATTTAAGTGTGTTATGACAAGGCGACCTGCTTTGTTCAATGGGACCTTCTGCTACAAACGGTGACGTTTGGTAGTCAAAAATGCAATGGTAAAAAAATATATGCTAAAAATAGACTTCACCAACCACATTATCTACTGAAGATTATGGTCATTTGAAATATTTTTTTTAATATTGTGGGTCTTGTTATGACTAAACCACACATGGAAATTGGTTACTTACTACGCCTTACTTTAGTTTTTTTTTAACAAATTTACCCTCAATGTCAATTTACAATCGCACATTTCTCCCTTACGATTAACGCCAGCCAAAAAAACTTGCATTACATAACAACATCTCATTTTTACAAGTATTCATCTCGCAAAGCTATAACATACTTCAATGAACATCCAGTATGTATACAGTACACCTTGCCTGCCTGTACAAGTGGAGATATTATAAAATAAATATAAGAATAAATACGACATCTGAGATGGTTCAAATGCACAACAGTCACGCTGACAGTAAACAGAGAAAAGATAGCTATACAGACACGAAATGGCGTGGCGGTGCCTTTAAAGTAGCGGTATTCAGACGGTTATTGACAGCACGAGATTATAAACACGTACCTTGTATATCTGACTGGTTACTGCGATCTGTGGAAGCTATCTTATTGGTCGGGCCATCTTCTAGTATGTTCGTCTGAAGGAACTTATTAAAAATTACTTACGCCGTAATGCTAGCTCGTGAATTCTCTGCCACGCATGTACTACTTTGAGGGTGAAATTCCGAACTGGACTTAATTTGGACTGAAATCAACACAGAACGAACGAGAAGCGAACTACAGCTGAAAATGTGTTTACAGTAAAAGTTTCAATTCAGATTGACGTGTAGACTAAACATGGAGTGTATCTTGACCGAATACTATGTAAATACATCAAATATTTAACTACAGAACAAATTACTGTCGGAAATCAAAGAGGTAAATATATGTTATATATTTTACTTGAATTTCATCGTCAGAATATTTATTTCGATTTATTTTGCATTTCCCATTATTTCTATAATATTAAACAGATTTATTTAGCTAACTCAGGACGATTCTAACCTCTTAAATAGTCAAATCAACTATTCAAAATGGCGATCGCTTCATCTTCGCTCAGTTCAGGCCACGGCCGTAGAAGAACAGGTCTGGACACTCGCTTAGAGCATGGATAACTAGAGATAGCTTGGTGCCTTTGTTGTGAAACCTACATCTAGTGAAAGGCAAAATATACAAAAACCGCTACAAAATAATTAATGTTGCGATATCCCTTTGTAAAGACCTTGAAAAATGAGATTAATTGACTATTGGATCTTTTACAATCAATACACAACAGATTTAGTTTTATTCATTCTTTAAATTACTGGAAAACGAAAGTGCCAAGACAATGTAAACAGAACATGTAAACAAACTCTTATTTTACACAAAAATGAACGAGAATCGATGGATGCTGGTAATATGCGAAAGCGAATTATTCTGCATATGCTTCTTTAAATGTGAGTGATATTTAAATACAATATGCTCACCGCCATGTAAATTGTTTCGCTCGGTGCCCATCAACAGCTGATTAGATCTAGGAATCACTTGACAGCATGGAAAGGGATAGGCAATCAGCTCTCTAGTTGTTATCTATGCTCTAAGGACACTCGCCTGGAAACTTGACCCCCTTGTTGTTTGGCTGTAGTTCACCAAGTTACCGAGAATATTGTGTTTTATTGGCTCTGATGTTAGGGCGGTCGGACTAAACTCCGCCCACTTCCTTTCTGCTAAGATAAACAATTTACCAAAACGTATTTTTTTTATCAATTTATGAAATACTTTCTTCGCTCACAAATTTAAGAAAAGGCTCCAGCAATCTGTATTTACTTTATAAATTTAACAATGGAAAAAAGTGGACGGAGTTTGAGTCCGACCGCCCGGAAAGCAGCGCCAAAAAGTACAATATTCTCGGTAACTTGACGAACTACAGCCAAACAACAAGGGGGTCAAGCAAAATACATTGTTAGATAGGCGAGTGTCCAGACCTGTTCTTCTACGACCGTGATAATGGAGTCAAGTGATTGTTGTGTATGAGGAATGTTAACGAAGATAGGACTTGATGGTGTAGCCGTGGACAATATGAGAAGGCTGGTGAGAACATAGGAGGTGTGCGGTAGGTGAAGCTACAAATATTTACGCTTGTGTGGACTTACAAAGTTTGGCAGCTTACGTGTGTAACTAGGAGACCTGTAGTTAGACAATACCCATAGTGTACCCTGAAACAGTCTCATTACCGCTTTAATACTGTCAGCATTATACTGAACTAGCCGGTCAAAAGTTAAATTTATTTTGCAAGAAACAGTACATGACAATTATTACAGTAAGGCTTGCTGGTTCACATTACATTTTAAATCATTTGATCACATTAAATTGTATGGTTGAATATGAAAGTCCACGTCAGTCAACAATTAAATGTTTAAAATTGTGTTGCATGTAATTCTTCCTGGCACCCACTATTCTATTTAAATTAACACTTAGTAATGTAGCCTTGAACTAATTACAGTAAACTTCTAGTGAGTACGTAGTTGCTTAGCATTAGTTAGTGTTAGTAGTCATGTATTCAAATAAACATGACAAGACTCGTGCTACATACACACCACTGCGTTTTCTGTAAGGGTATCCAGTATCGTCCGTTAAAAGGTAATTAACAAAATTAAATGGAGATGGGTGAACGATGACAGTATATTATATGAAATATAAATATAATAACTTGTAAAGAACGTTCAGTTAACGTCGCATGTAGCAAAATATTTAACACGTATAACATACAAAAGTTTTACTTTTTGTTTCCGCCAATTTAACGTCCTGTACAACATTAAATGCGTTTATCAAGACCTTGTGATCGACAGAACCTAGTCAAGTGACTGTGAAAACCTACCCTACGAATTTTTTGTTATTGTTAATAAGACGGCCTCCAAAAGAGCTCACAACACCTCGAGCAGACTATAAGCAGTGGGGCTCAGCGTCTCGTCAACAGCGAGTTCAGTACAGACGGAACCAGTAGATCAGGCACACTTGTAACTCAGAAGAGGTCAGCAATGGCCTTTCGTTAGTAACCACCCCAGCATTCGTAAAACCTAAATCAAGATCGCCAAAAAAGGGAAAGAATCCTGTGACGACAGGAATGTAGGTCTACTGTGTTATCACTGTATTACTTCCCTCTGTAATGCTGGCTAAGCCAAAAGTCGCACAACAAATGAAAATAAGGTCAATTGCTAACATTTGTATAAGCAAAAGTGGTGAGCATTATTTAAGATGGAGAGATCGTCACCATTGAATTTTTGTATTTTGTGTAATAAAATTTATTTTTGGGTAAATTTACGGAACTTTAAACTACCTGCCGAATAAAATACTTATTGACGGCATTTTAGTTATAGTGTATATTTGTTTCCGATTACGCTTAGGGCAGTTCTAATTGCAGTTAATAAAAGTAATAAGAATTTATTTCCTAACTGCAATAAGATCTGTAAGAAGAGTAACGGCAAATATTTATGACGTCTAACATTCTATCCATATGTATTGAGTTTCGCAGTTAAGGGGCTCGCCTCGTGGCACATGTGTTTGTGTGAGTGAGGTATGATGCTAAGGGCGACGTCGTATGGGCCATACAACGGTGCGTCGCCTCTACGCTTAAGGCATGCAGTCTTCGCGAAAAAAACAAATTTCGTATGGGACTTTAAGTGGTGACCCTATTGTTTTATTTGCGAAATCACTTTACTAAAGTTCAATGCACTATCCTTAAGTGGTTTCACAAGTATTCGGCTACTATATTTTCCGCTATAGCAGCCTAAAACCCCCGTTTTAACCCATTTTGACGTGCCCTAAAAGGGGATTTCCAATACGTGTGTTGTCTTGAAAGTACTTAAGGGCAGTCGTCTGAACTGTGTGTTCTTTTCGTAGACAAACAGCGTGAACACACGTGTATTAGTTTCGGTGTAAAACTTTTTCTTCAAACATGCTGCAGTGTGATTTTATGGCAACGAGGCGGGCCCCTTAAGTAAAAGTTCCATACGTTTACACAAAAGACAGGTTATGACACAAATACAAACATTCAAATTGGCGACTATCTCTCCCTTTTAAGCTTAATGTATTGTTGTATAGTGACATGAAACTTTATATGCCGTCACTGTATAGTCAAATCAACTAGAGACCCTACTTTATTGACACGGTATACTCGCCTCCAACCTAGACAACCCGGGTTCGATCCCTGGCGGGGAGATTTTCGCGTGACGGTCGTTGCAGCAGGCCGGCGGAGTTTCTAGGGGTACTCCCATCGCTGCTCTATTGTAGCACCTCATTTCATGTCATCTCTCAGGATACGGTAGATGCCTACGTACTTTCAGAAATATGATACCCTATCCTTGGATTCATTCTCTACTTTATATTGTTGTTATTACTATATGTCACCGTATATGCTGTGATATCAGTTAAAGAAGCAAAGGATGCTTGCCTTTTTCTGTGTTATCGTGTTAGTAGTCTTTTCTTATTGGGTGCGGGGGTGTACCTTAGATTTTTATACCAGCTTCTTTCAATGATTTGCGTGCACATTGGGCGTCTGTTTCATGGTTAGTGCTTTGATGTTTAATCTTTCGGCGTATTGGGATTCTACGCTTCTACCCACAAATCACAGACGTCTGGTTTTCAAGTAACCTTACTGTGATTGGCAGAGTCATGAGAGAGACATCATGTAGCACAAAGACACCCTGCCAGTAGCAATGAAGTTGAGCTGCAGATGTGCTACTGAAGGAATGAAAAAAGATTATGTAAATTTTTTTCACGAGTCAGGTGCCCGTAGCTATTCATCCCTACATAGTAATATTGATAATCTGACGAAAGAAAACACTTCGAAAATCATGCTTTCTTTCCCATGTGAAATTTTAACAGAGTGTCATACAGAGCTGGAATCTTGTCAGTTTGCAAAGCAGTTTTTTTAGAGGAATATAAGGCTGGCGCCGCTGGAAATTGGTGGCGCGGCTCAGACTGCGTCATAAGTCGCGAAGATCTCTCGCGATGACGAGGCCTCATAGCCGCGAGCCTGTTAATGAGTTCTCCCAACACGAGGAGCGAACATTCCAGCGCTGACCTCGTTTGTCAGCAGGGTTTGTTTGGATAGCACGACCTCGCACAACTGCACAGTAGCTGAAGTTAGTCTCGCCACCTTGTGCAAGGACGCCACTCGCTAAACTAGGCCCTAGACCAGACGCTGGATAGAGATAAATACAACGCTTACGTCAGTTCCGGTTCCTTATTGTTTCATTGCCCGGCCCTGTACCGGCATTGCGTTAACTAATACTTAATAATCATGCCCTATGTATTCCGAGGAACATATCGACCATTATGTTATGAATGCATATGCATTGTTCTGCGATTACGAACTAAAATATCCCCGGGTTTACGCATGTGGGAATCGTGCCGGACTACGCCGCTGGTCGGCGGGTTTTCTCGAGGATCTTCCGTCCCCCCCCCCCCCCAAAATTCATTCCGGTGCTGATCCATACTCACATCGTGTCGCCCCCCCCTCCAGCGCTGACCAAAATCTCTTCACTCACTCACAAACTAAAATACAACAAAATCTTAGCAATACCACTTAAGGGGGATGGAGCGCCAAAGCAGTGAATTTTCACAATTTTTGTCATAACTTTACCTCCTAGTTTAGTATAGAAAATCAAAACTCGACAATCAATCCATAGATTACACTTTCGTACACCTTCTTACTTTATTACATAGTCACAGACTTTCTTACTTTCGGAGCACTGATGGCAGATAGGAAAAATGTCTCTCTTTCCTATCTGCCATCACTGCTTCAAAAATAAGACAGTCTGTGACTATGTAGTAATGTATTTTCGACAGAAAACTTACTTATTTGTCGGCATTGTGTTGCTAGTATTGCGTTGTCCAACTTGAGTATATACGGATGCTATGTTACGACGAAATAGTGTATTAAATTGCGTTGTTTACGTTTATTTAGAAAGGTTTTATATTACGGATAACAACGTTTAAAATTTTAATTGGTATGATTTACAAATGACAATGAATAAACTTGTTTCATGTATTTGTTAATTAACCAACTTAAATTGTTGTGGTTTGGCATTTGCAGACTTACGTGGTTTATTTACACTGAAAAAAATACTTTGTGGTAGCTACAACAAATTTTGTGGGTATTTATCCTGCAAAATTTATATTGTGGTCACTACAAAATCATTTTGTTGACACCACTCAAATATTGTGGTCACCACAAAATTATTTTGCAAAGAAGACTTCCTATAAAAACATTTTATTTCAGTGTACCCATCGCGAACTAGAAAAACGCTTCACCAACCGACATGTCTCCCACATCGTCGACAGTTATCTGATGGCTAGGTAACGCTCAAGACTGTTTCTTCAATGGGTAGACGACACTGATCGAACGAATCATGCATTATTCATTGCAACGAAGCAGTTATTACTTTACTCGGCATGTAATCTACGGCGGCCACTTCGTATGTTACCGAGTTAACACTTTTTAAACGGGACAACATTCCATTGGAGGGTCAATGACCAGCATTGGCTACTGAAGAAAACGGGGAAATATTTCTAAATGTCCACGCATTTCGCTTGAATTTAAACTCTATTATTACATAAACACTACAAATAAAAACCACTAATTTTATTTAATTTTTGCAGTTAAGCAAGGAACATACTTATAACGTACTTGGCATGAAGTCGCCATTTCTAGACGTAGTGTTCTGGTTTCATACGTGCAGTAATCTTAAAAAAAAAAAGAAGTTATAAGCGGTTGAAGACCTTTAAGGGCGCGATCTACCGCAATTTTCATCATCATTATTTTATTTTTTATTTGTACTACATATTTTTTTTCTTATTTTAGACACAAAATGTGACTGAATTTGGCTCTTATGAAAATTTTTTATCTCATAGTTTTCGCGTAATGGCTTGTTAAAGTCATATTTTGCGTGTTTCCGTTTTAACGACCACACTAAAACCAACTGATATACCAAATTGAAAAAAATCACAGTGGATAAAGACATTGCAGACTACAATGACAAGCTCATAAAATTAAAGAATAAAAATTATTTAAATTAAAAAAAAAATGCTAAAACTGAAAATAAAATTTTTAAAAATTCAATATTTTTTTTAATACATATAATTTTTATTTTTTAATTATATGAGTATATCATTGTAGCCTACGATGTCTTTATCCACTGTGATTTTTTCAGTTTGGTATATCAGTTAGTTTTAGTGTAGTCGTTAAAACGGAAACATGCAAAATATGACTTTAACAAGCCATTACGCGAAAACTATGAGAGATAAAAAATTTCATAAGAGCCAAATTTAGTCACATTTGGTGTCATAAATAAGAAAAAAATATGTAGTACAAATAAAAAATAAAATAATGATGATGAAAATTGCGGTAGACCGCGACCTTAAAGCTGGAGCCGCGGTGGTCGAAAGATGAGACCGTTCGCCTTCCACCAAGGCGATCCGGGTTCGATACCCGGCGGCGTCAGTCCCTGGATTTTCGCATGTGGGAATCGTGCCGGACGATGCCAGTCGGCGGGTTTTCTCGACGTTCTCCCGTGTCCCCGCTCTCACACTCCGGCGCTGCTCCATACTCACGTCATTTCACCTCTCACCAGTGCTATGGACCTCGATGTTGAGCGCTGACCAAAATCTCTCACTCACCGTTAAGGTTCTTATCTAGGTAGTCTGCGTTAGTATATGTCGGGCACAAAACCGGTAGAGCGTTAAGGGCTTGTTCCCGAATTTTTTTCAGACTGGTGCCAATAACTCAAATATTTTTTAACCAAAAGTTTTGAGAAAATTTGAGTCAATGTGCAATCACACGATGCACAATACTGTGGACGCGTTTTTTAAAAATAATGTACCATTTACCAGCAAAAAAAATAATTTCCTTCATTTTTGCTTATTTTCACGACGAAAAAAAAAACGGTACTTTGGGCAATGAAATCTAAAAAAGCGTTCAGTATAATTCTACAAAAAAAATTCAGCTACAAATTATAACATATAAGTGTAAAAACTGTGCAGCGAAATTTCGATATGAGTATTAGGTAGCAATAAAAAAAAATATTTTCGAAACCACTGCAAAACTCCGTAACAAGGCCTTAAGAGTGACGTCGGTCGGCCTATGTAATGCAGTATCGCCTCTACACGCAAACCCCGCAACTGGCGCGCAGAGCTTTACTATTATTCATTTTATGGGACTTGAAGCGATGGCCGTATTATTATTATTTTATTTGTTTGTTTTCGAATCCGGTTGAAATTGTTCTATATGCAGCAGTTTAAAAAAGTTGATTTTAGCCATTTTGAAGGTCTTGGAAATCGTGTTTCCAATAAGCGATCCTAATTTTTAAACTTATAGAAACATTGTTTGAAGTATGTTTTCTTTTCATAAATGTACAAACGTAATATGCGTTGAGATTTTCTTCCATAATGATTACTTGTGACTCGCTGCAATGCGTTTCAAGCGCAGGTAGACAGTTACTAGAGGCAGTGGAAAATCGCAAGACTCTTTCGGGCCAGAGTATTTCCACAAGTAGTGTTCTGCTTCCTGCATGTTATCAAGACGTCAGAATGGCATATTTGCTGTAATGGCGCACCAGTGTTAAGGGTGCTCGGTACGGTATGCTAAACAGTGAGAAACATGTGTACTGTTATTGATCATTATTCAGAGAAAAAATTAAGGTAAAGTATATCGTTTTCGGAAGTATGAGTTGTAAAGTCGTATAATTGTCTAAGACATTTAATACCTATACATAAAAAACTTTTAACTTTTTAAAGAAAAAAAATCTAGAAAATAAGCCTTTTTTTAATGATTGAGTTTATTACAGTGGAGTAATTGAGTACGAATAACACATAAAGCCATGTCTTAGACTTGTACCTTACCATGCTCTATAGTATGTTGCAATCGGAACATTTCTGGAATAATTATAATCCTGTAAAAACATTAATTAAAATGAAATAATCTCAATTTTTTACCCGACGAAAACAGGACATCTACTTGTGGAGATATGTTGCTTCTATCCTCAGTACCTCCAGTGAACGCGGAGCAGTTATGAGAGGATAATGAAGTGGCAACTCATGTTACCAAAACTGACAGGGATTATCTGCAGGGCCCGATCTATCAGCTACAGACCGATTCTTACGAAAATGCCTTCAGTCGGGCGGTAAAGACGAGTGAGGTGTAATTTTATTCAGTTTAATTTATTTATTTAATTCGACTTATTTTTACATGTAGCGAAGCTACGACAATATTGCCTTGTCTACCACTTAAACACAGTCTCTATAAAAAAACAAATTGCGAAACACAAATGAGAAAATAAAGGAAAAGAAAACATTACAGAAGTCGTTTACAATACAATCACGCACACATTCACTCTAAATTAATGAAAGTGAAATCATACACTGTTCACTCTGCACTATCAAAATCAGCGTTCATACTTTTAAAAAGAGCTCTTTTAAATGTAGGCTGAGACAACATTTATTTTAGATGTTCCTCCAGTGCATTCCAGGCGCGTGCTGCAGAAATTGTAAAAGATTTAGAATAAGCACTAGTACGATGCTTATGTATGAGCAGAGACAGAGTGGCTTTCAAGCGGATAGGTACACATTTTATGACGGGAAAGTAATTCAAATTTAGTTGTTAAATAGGAAGGAGATTTAGAATATAAAACCTTTCTTGGGAGAAGGAGGCAATGTAATTTACGCCTGTTTCCAGTCGTTGCCAGAACAAATGTTTATGAAATTGTGAGATATGATTACGTATTTTAAGGTTAAAAACATAACGTACTCATGTATTTTGAATCTTCTGCAATATAGTGGCTTGTTCGTCAGTGAGGTTGCTGTAAACCAAGTCACAGTAGTCAAACAACGTAAAAATT
>PNEQ01010297.1:0-12259 GCA_003012365.1 Medauroidea extradentata | reverse complement strand
ATATATATATATATATATATATATATATATATATATATATATATATATATATATATATATATATATATATATATATATATATATATATATATATATATATATATATATATATATATATATATATATATATATATATATATATATATATATATATATATATATATATATATATATTTATATATATATATATATATATATAAAGGTGCAAAGTGATCAGTATATTTTATACTTGATTTTTCATAAGGAATCACCTCCCGAATTTTGTCGGTCGAATTCTGCCCCATCCTATATATATTAAATCATACAAATAATCAAACTCTGCAATAGCGTGTACATAAGGTAAGAATCAAGATCGTGTACAATAAGATTGTAACATCGTTAGTACCAGAATTTCTGTTGTTTCTCCCACAAATCCCAGAATTTCACACCTGAAATACGCCTAATATGAAGGTGTGTGCGATAGGCATGCGTGTTTGGAGTTGCTTGAAAGTAAGTTTGGTGAGGTTTACTTGGTTGAAATATGTGATCTGGCTCCAGGGAATAGTAGCACATGATGCAGTTTTCAAAGAGAATAGGACCTTTAGTGTAGCTTATGATTTACTTCTCAGAAAAGCAACATTAAATGTTAGCAATACCCAACGCTACAAAAGTTCTAGTCAATAAGTTATTTTCATGAAGGGGAGATTTATAAAGAGCAGTTTATTAATGAGTTGAAGGGCTTAGTAACACTATTCATGTGCACAGGATTTAAATTTATTTACATATAGTTTCGGTTAATTTACCTAAATACAATTTTAAAATAAAATTTGCGTGTGTGAATTTATCCCTTACGGATTGCGGTAGGCGAAAAAATTTCACTATGCAGTTAAACATCATTTTTTGTAAGGAATCACACCAAAGATTTTAACATAAGTTTAGAAACATAATATATATAAGATGGTTAATTATTTATGCATTCATTTATTTATTGTCCATAAGCGTATGCCTCTGTGTATAGGTACTAAAAGATACAACACATATTTTAACCAGAATTGAATTATTTAGCTATTATCCAATAATATACTTCCAAACATGTCGAAATTCTTCCTGTTTATAAATTTAAACTTATGTAAAATGTTTACACTGTGTTTAAGAATTTTGTCATTAGAATTTAAGTGAATTGTGTTATAATTTGTATTTATTAATGTGTTTTATTGGCGTTTGTAACACATCTTCTAGTTTATTTGTGTCAAATACGCAATCAGTCAATAGTTATAGTAATTGATATGTGCCATATTTACATAGCCTACTTCACAACTGCCGAGTCAGACAGACATGCTTGTAGAATACTAGACTGACGTCCGCATTGTTACCAATTCTTTCACAGTGAATGGCTACAATTGTGACGTCCCATTGAAGTAGTTACGCGAATTTGTGCTAGGTTTAGTTGGATATCTCTAGGTGCATGATCAAATACATGATATTGAAAAAAAAAACAATGTTTGTTGCCATAACGAAATATCGCCACATATTATATTCCCGAATAGTTTCGTAACACAAAAAGAATTCAACCAAGAGACGATTTGTATTCTTCACTTTTAGTTATCAAGAGCGCCGTCTACAGCAGTTTTCATCGTCGTATTTTTATTTGTACCAGATAACTGTTTTCGTATTTTAAACATAAAAAGTGACCACTGGCTCTTATGAAACTTTTCTCTCTCTTATAGTTTTTGCGTAATGACTCGTAAACGTCAAAATATGCATTTTACGGTTATATGTACGCTACTAAAACCAACTGACATAACGAACTGTAAAAATTTTTTATAGAGAATAGCGATATTGTAGGGTACAAGTTCTCCTATGTAAAAACAAACAAAAATATACTTTTTTGTATTATTAAAAAATTCTTGAATATTAAAAAATTTTATTTCAAATTTCAGTATTTTTTTTTTCCATACAATACTTACATTTTTATTACTTTAATGTTACCACTTTCTCACTCGTTACCATAAATTCATTTTGCGCGATTCTGACACTAGGCATTTGTAAACTCTTCAGAGCATTGCACTTGTAGACTTAATAAAAAATCACCGTGGTTTTTATATTACATGACAAGACAACGACCTAGATTTATGTATTCAGTGTTTCGAGACCCACTCACTGTTGTTCCGACTCTCGTGAAAAATAAATAAACTACGTTAAATGGCAGTTATAAACTTAACATTCATACCGACCTTCCAAGGTATCCTAGAAAAATATAGCGTCAGTAAAATATTGTTGGAAATTTAAATGTAAATAGTCAATATTAGTTGTCACTATAAACTACACACAATTTTTGACAAAGTAATTTTCCTAAAGGACTTATTTTATTGCTTATAAGTTGCGTCAATTATAATGTGTGAGGTAAATGTACATAGTCTGTGGGTGTGCTACGAAATTACTTTCGCACAAAAATAAAATAATTATATGTATCTTAGAATATGAATATGTGATAGGTGCTTTTTTTTATATATATAATATGTCACTTTTGTCTTTATTTGATGAATTTTCAGAAACAAACCAGACTATTATACAACGATCTGTTGTTGCATCCAAACACCGAAAGTATCCTTCCACGAATATGGTCTTTCTTATTTTACTTAACTTAAACGGTAAGTTATGAAACAGTTTTACGGCTAATATGCTTCCAGTTACAGAATATAAACAAACCTCTAACTGCACATGCAGCGTGCAAACACTATCCAGCACACATTGTCACTTGTGCGTTACTGTCTGTTGTTGACAGAGATAAGTCTCGTGTGCAATGTTGTTCCCTAGTGTTGTTGATACACCATCCGGAATATTATGCGTGGACAGAGACGAGCGGCCCTAGAAGTGGGGGAGGTGGGGTGGGGTTGGGACTCAAGAATTCCTGGGGAAAACAAGCAATCGTTACCTATCCTGTCCCCAGACAGTTGTGAAGTCGGGTGTGAAAACATCAGTCCCGTGTTTTACCGTTTCAGAGGATAGTTGAAACGTGGTATATCAGTTTCCTATCTGAACAGTACCAAATAGTGCTTAAATAAGTGTATTTCTTTTCATATTTATTTAGAAACACGAAACAAATTTTATGGATTAACATATTATTTTTACCATGGCGTCAAGTAGAAAGATAAACGTATTTCACAGCAAGGAACGTGAAATGTACAGAAGTGTGATGACGAAACAAAACAACTGACTGTATCATCACAGGTAGGCTAACTCGCCCCTCGACTTTTACACAGGTATTAGCGTAAACACCATAAAACAGATACGAAAATAAAATACAATTATAAATTAAGCTGGCCACATCAAATAATTATCTACACCTGAAAATAAAAATTCCACGGAAAAAAACACACTTCTTTTAAGGGGGATTGATCCCTATCAGATCGATTTTACGGTTTTTCTTATAAATCAGAGAATAGAGACATTGGTTTACTTTTTTCACGCTGAGAAGGCATAGTTAATTGTTTCATTCACTTTTTAAAATCCGTATAGCATTGTTTCTGTTAATGTTGCGGCCTGTGTAGTCGCTCCCGTAAATAAAGCAATTTTTCCTTTTCAGCTATTTCCCGTTGCAAAATAATTAACTTATAATAGTTCCAAAAACTACAGAACATCGATTAAGTTTGAATCTATGCCTTGTGACAAAAATTTTTATACATCGACTGGAACAGAAGTTATCGAAAAGAAACGGATAAATCCAAGGTGGTACGGATCTATACCCCTTAAAATAGATGATTTCGATAAGTTCGTAATTAGAAACACTATCCACGATTCCTTTGATCACGTGTCCCAACTATTGCCAATAATCAAAACCGAAATTGCACACTTAATTTTTGGTCAAATTTTTCTTTCAAATTGATTCTGCTTGTAGCCCATTAAAATCCGTATGATTTTACTAATTACTGAATTTATCATAGTTATAAAAATTATTTTATTTAGTAAGTATCCTTTTTTTATCTTGTAAAAAGTAGATTCATAGCAAACATAGTTTGAAAGAATATGGCCGGAACAATGTCTCAACAGCAGTTATTTTTTACAATTCAAAAAATTAATTCACAAAACCGCTAGAAATGAATAATGCAGACCTAAATGATACAGTGTAAACAACTATTTTACGCCCAATAGATCGCTAAGTTTTTATTTTTTATTTATTTATTTAAAAGCTTCCGGATACAGACAACATAAGGGCTAGGAGTTGTCAATGTGGAGTGCTAAATCAAGGTACAGCCTACAGGTCGTTCGGAATAAAGTGAGCACTAAAGATTTAACCTTTGTGAAAAAAGTCACTAGCCGTTACTGCATATGACTAAACATTAACAACAGTTACCTCACTGCTCGTATGGTTGGCAGCGTACTGCAGTAAGTAGTTCCGTGTATTTTCCTATTTAAATACAGCTATACTGAAATAAAATGAACTAAATTTGACACAACTATGTTTTACATAATTAATAAAATTTTTTAGTCATACTATATAGGTTCCTATCGACTGCACAATTTATGTTACACGCGTAAGCATTAAGTGACGTGTCCAGATAGGTTAGGCATTTCCCATCGTTGAGACGTTGCGCGCGGAAAGATATGAATTTGCTGCAAAGAGAAATTTAACAGGGTTTTTTGAGTGCTCACTTTATTCCGAACCGCCTATATATATATATATATATATAGTGTATAAGTAGTAGGAAATATTTTTGGCTTCCACGATAGCTCAGACATAGTGAAGCTTCCTCGCCTTCACTTACCCGCATAACTTCAGAGCTTTGTCTCATGTACGATACCGAATGTTTTCAGGTCCGCGTGTATTCAGACGAGCCGCTCTGTTGTCGCGCTTCGGTCCGTGACGAGCTGCGGCCTTGAAAGTAGGCGGGGAACTCACACGTGTGTCGATTACTTTCCAAGAAAATCTTTAATGAGGAAAATACTTAAACAGTTTGACCTCTTAATGTGTTTGTGTTCAACCTTACAAACTACCTGTTTTTACTATGATACCGGGATTCCCCTTACATTCCGGTCAGAAAACGAGCTCTGTGATAACCGACAAGTGTTTTCAAACATATAAATACGGAGAACGACGACATCGAAAACACAGCTTCCAGTCTCTTACCAGAAGCATTAGAAGTGCTAACGTTCAACGGGAAAAACCTACTCTTCATACTTCATAGCGGTAAAAATGGTGAAAAATTTCCGCTCAGCATTGCTGTTGGTCTGCATCACATTTTTGGTGATCGTTTCATCTCCGCAAAATGGCGTCGAAGCGGACAAGCACATCGGCAGCTGTGTATGGGGCGCTGTCAACTACACTTCAGATTGTAATAGGGAGTGCCAGAGGCGAGGGTTCAAGGGAGGTCACTGTGGAAGCTTTGCTAATGTCAACTGTTGGTGTGAAACCTAACATGTTTTACTGAACACAAGATGTATACTAAACGAAAATTGACAGTTAACATCACGCGTCAAGATTATTGAACATCGTCCGAAACGGCGGATTTTTGAAAGATCCGTGGCATTTTAATCTACAGATTCATAACCGAACATATACTGAAATTTGTAAAACTTTCAATTAATAATTATGATTTATTTTGAAACTTGTACTATGTAACTGCAATTTAAAGTGTACACTCTAGATATCCAGTTGCTTTGTTTTATTCCAGTTATAAGAAATGTATCATACATTACAGTTGTTATAATAAACATATCATTCGACGATTCATTCTTCTCGTCATCGTGTCAGCATGCCGATATTCTCTATGTACAACATTTTATTTAGGAACAACAGAAATGTATTACTTTGTCCTTGTGGACACAGCAGGTGCAAGCATTTGGGCCTTCTCGCACCCACTAACGCTCATGTAACCCCCTTCCCTTTCCTTTTTAGCTATCCGTACAAGAAGGGAGGAAAGTATTTAAGATACAAAGGGTAAATAGTTAAAATGATTACAATATGAGGGATTTTAGGAATTAAGAAAAACATGCTGGGTATTTGTCAAAGTGCAGCTGAATGAAATTAAATAATTATGTAATAAATACGGCAATGGCAGGAAGTTACTGTCCTCGAGGGGCGGGATCATCTTTCGGAAGCTGTCTCCTGATTGGCCCAATGAACCAAAGCCTGCAGGGCAAGCGACAGGGAGGTTGGCGCCAAACAAGAGCATGGCTAGGTTGTTGACAGATTTTGGGACAGACGTTTTCGAGCCGCGGAAGACGGCGTTGAGACGCTCATTACCGAATCTACTACATAAATATACATTGACAATCAAACAAAAGTAGTTATAATTAAACATGTGAAACAGTAAAATGAGGAACGTCTGCAAAATTAAGAAATTTCAACTAGTAATACTTATATTCCAACTACGATGAAACTAAAGCAGTTTAAAATTTTGACAATAGATAGCGCTCTTACGCATATAATGAAAATACAATGAATTTTCCTTAGTCATGCTAGATTCATTTCGTACGTGTACAAAATATTACCATGTATTAATGTTTTTAGAAAAGTCCTTACTAACATGTAAGTTAAATTCAAATGAATTTGTTTAATATATCTTTAATGGCGCAGTTACAAACTGGATACTATAATGTGTTACGACTTAAGTTTTAACGTTTGCTGCGATGTATATTTCTTGTTAGTGTATCTCGGTTGTAGACTGGTGTTAAATGAAATAGTATAATTTATTGTGAAAATTAATAGAATTGTGGTTGAATTAAATTTGAGTGAATTCAGTAAATTAAGAGAATGCAGTGCAGAATACTTGGAGAGAAACTACGCTCTTGTAGGAAACAAGGACACACATAACACACAGAAATATCTTTAAAAATTGCAGTATTTAATTAAAATAAATAAGAGCATGAGAATTAAAGGTGCTATTCCCTACAACCTTGGACCAATGACTTACCAAAATTACCGTCTCCCAACCAGTAACAAAGCACATTACTAAGTACACAAATAAATTTTTAAAAAATCTTCTGGATCTGAATTTATTTCACGGTTTATTGAATTATGCTCGCAAAGAAATAAATATTTAGCTCAGTTAGTACAATTGAGCTAGAAGGTCTGAGACTTCTGGTTAGGCTCGGCATTATTAGCTATTTGAAGTAAAAAAAATTGTGTTCAGAAATTAGTTTATCAGTTCCAAATTTAATTAAAAGAGTTTACTGTTGAAATTTGTTTAAGAAATTATTAAGATTTTAAAACAGAGTCAAAACTTGAATTATGATTTATACGATTTCAGTTCACTTCAATAGGGTTGTGGACTAGAAAGAAAAAAAAACCGATGCCGAACGTAGTTCCCATGTTGGCTTGCAATTCACCAAAAACTTAGCTGGATTTTAACACAAATCTGCCACTTATTTAGTCGGCGAACTTAATTAGTTGTTCTCAATAAGCCCTAAACCCACTCCCTTGGGTTTCCTAAGCATACGACGGCGGCAGGATGAGCTGACTTTCCCACACGGGAGAAAGCCTGCCGCTACGTCTATTTGCTTCGGGAATCAAGAATAGAAGACCAAGCCATCGCTAATAGAGTCGGTTCTAGCCCTAGCCTCAGAGAAAGTACCTAAAATTCCTTCCAACTTTGAGAAATAACTTAAGTATTACAGGATCTGATCCAGTAGAGTATAGGCCTACATACTGTCTTTTTAATTCTTGGAACATTAAATTTAACTTTCATTGGGCTCGACCCCCTGCGATTCGTCCGCCCAGGGGTTGAACTTAAATTCTTATTTCACCCACATGGTGTTTTTTTTTTTTTGTGCAGCATAGCCCACCGGTCGGGCTCATGACTGGGCTCGCTTATTGGACCGCCATAGGATGTTTTCTCTTGGTGCTTTGTTCTGTGCTATGGGCGTGGGGAACACCAAAAGATTCCCCGGCATAACTACTTACGACGACGAGCAGGGAGTGTATATTGCCACGCAACGGCTGTCGGCTGCATGGCCCTATAAATTAGAATCTCTTTACGAGTGCCTGTTCTCCAATAACGGGCTGGTGCTACCGGGCATGTGCCTTCCACCGCCACTGTCGGGCGGGAGAATTGAGCTTTACTTTACCGGAGCTATCCGGTGGAATTTAACACCTAACCACAACACCCGCCCGGATCAATTTCTTCGTCAAAAACCTCACCGAAAACCCCAACTTGTGTCAATTCGTTACCAGCTCCGGGTTCGGGACCAAATTCGAGTCCCAGTTAGCTGGTACCATTAGCAGCCAAATAGACGCCGGAGAGAAGGGCAGGTCGTGTACCATACACACCTGTTCGCCTGGAGCAGCATATGGACCACTTTAGGCATGGTCTTGCTCCCTACGTCACCGAGACAGGTGACATACTGTCGGAGACACAGGTATATAACATTTTTCCTGTATGCATATTTGCTGACACAAGTTAAGTATAAGCGACGTTCTGCGAATAAACCTTTACTTTTAAACAAGGAAAGTACATTGTTATCTGAACAAGTTAATAAACGGCGGGGTTAAATCGCTGGGTGAACTTTATTTCAATAATTGTCAGAACCTTAATTTGGCGAATCTGGAATAAACTGCTTTTACAAATGGTTGCAATAAAACTTCATCTGGTTTTTGTTTATGTATTCTCATGATCTGTTAAGATATTTTTGTAATTTCAAAAGCATATTAGACAGTTTAGTTTTCTTGGTATATTTTAAGTATAGGCTTTAATTTGTTTATTTTATTTTACATATTTCTGAACGGGCCGTAATTGGACTTAAATACTGCAAGTAAGGGCAGAATAGTGTTTGATATTATTTCTTAATTTTTGCAACAGGTTTTTCTGTTTTTAGTATGTAGGATGACAATCATGTACGTCTGGCACGAAACACAGTGTTTATGCCTTCCTGCCCTACGCCATTCATCAGTCTTCGCCTGAGGCTTGAGTGACCTGGTAAGACGTGTGCGAAAAACTCCCTCGGCGACTTCCTGGGTTCTTCAGACTTTGCTCTAGCCATTTTAGTTTTCAATTGTCAGTAATGTTAAATACAGGAACTTTTGTTTACTTTTAACCCCAGTGACCGACATGTGCAGGGAAAGGTTTTGTGCCCTCCCATATTTAACTTCAATTAAGTTTCCATTGTTGGCTGTTGTTACATTTTTCAGCATACGCCGTGTCCTCAGGGCGAATACGGAGAAATGACTTCAATGTTCCCATCCAGGGATGTTCCGCGAATAAATTTCATTGTTCTTAACTATGGTGTGTTTATTTACATGGAGTGTAGAGCGAGTAAGTGCCCCTCGATGTTACCAGCTTTGAGGCACAACCTACCAGCATTGTTACAGCCGGATTGCACCAACACCTTCAACAGCCCCAAGAAACGACGATGACTAGGGGAATACGGCCGTCTGACGAGCAGCAGACCGGGTAACAGACTCTTCAACAGTGGCGCCGGGCAATGTAAGTGATCCACCCAATTCCCTGATCAACCAAGTCGTTAATCTCTAAGTGAACTTAACATGTTTCTACACAAGCATGTCAATGTATCAGGCGCCTTTAGGTATCATACATGCAAAATATTTTTTTCTTTATATTTCTGATATTTTATGGCTAGAGTTTCCATTAAATCATATTAACATTTTTTTTTTAAATGATTAAATATCTTGTATACGAAACAGTAATATACTACGAGCTGTTCGTCAGCAAAATGTGATTTAAAATAATTATTCAAACAGATATTATGTCATTAAACTAAAAATAAAAAATAAGCTGAACAACAATTTCTAGTTTGACATGTGATCATATTATATAATACGAAAACGTTTTTAACGTATTTTAATTAATGGCCGCCTTATTTGTTTAACTTCCGAATGCGGTTCAACCACTTTTAAAGTAAAGGTTTAAAATGTTGTTTCTTAAGTCAAAAGCAAGAGATTATACTATGATTATACTGGCATTTCGTTTACCTTACTTTCTTACAAATTTTTAATAACGTCTTATAAAGTCCATAGATGGCGGTTTATTGTATTTGCTCTAAAAAAATAATTCGTCCTTATTCTTATATTTTATATTTTTAGAAGATTATAACTGTCTTTTATTTATAATATATAGTACATTTACAACTCAAATGAACAAATTTAATGAACAATTACGCCAATAGCTGCTATACATTTTTTAACATCTCAAAAGTAATCACAAAGAACACATATTTAATTAGCAATAATTATGTGTACCTATATTCTAAGGAAACGCATTTCCTTAAAGGACACTTTGTGTGTCCTATGTATGTTCCCTGGTACTAGTGGGTGTTATTAAGGCGAATTCACACGTCGACTGTTCATGTCTGGCGAGTGGCCTATCCCCTAGCTCGACCAGGTATAGGGATGTGCCAAACTGTTATTTCCGTGTAACATGTTCCAACGTCCCCGTTCCAAATAAATAACACGTTCCAGTAAAATGTTATGTTTGGAACGTATACCTAAAAACTGTTCATCGAGACTACTTGGAACGTGGTTTCCAACATTACAAAAATTTATTATGTAATATCGTTCGTGTGCTTGAAACTTAACGATGTATCAAATTTACTTGAGTTTTTTTAACTCTAGTTAAGTATAAATGCAACTGTAACAGTTTTTTTTTTAAGTTAGTAGACGAGCTGTAACAAAGAGATTTATTACGAAGATTACAAATTGCTAATTTCCTTTCGGAATCCGAAACTGTTTAATAAGCTCACATGTGGCTTGTTTTTTACCTTTTACTCAATTTACAAACGTTGCATACACACAAACAGATATTGTAAAACAAACACTGTTATATATTAAAACGACTGAGCACGGAGTGTTTTAAAAATATAACTGCTATGCACGTGGAACAACAAACGCGGCAGCAGTCAGAAGTAACGCTGTACAAGTAACGTCCTGACATGAAGTCGTTCCAAAAAAGAACTCTTATGCATGCGCAGTAAGGATCTACGCGCGCGCGCATATATATATATATATATATATATATATATATATATATGTGTGTGTGTGTGTGTGTGTGTGTGTGTGTGTGTGTGTGTGTGTGTGTGTGTGAGAGAGAGAGAGAGAGAGAGAGAGAGAGAGATATGACTTGAAGACTGAGAGAGAGTTGTCCGAAGATGGAACTGTGCGCATGCGCGTGCTGGGTTAGAGCAGTTTCACGTCCCACAAAAGTTATAACACGTCCTTTAAACGTTCCAAAAATAACAGTGTCAAATGCAAAACGTGTTACTCGAGTAACGTGTAACAAATTTATAACAGTTATTTTTAACGGTTACACTAGAATAAACACGTTATTATAACAAAATGCAGTTAGTTACAAGTCATAAAATGCTATTTATATATATTTTTATTTTTATTGCAACTGGTATCAAGGGAAAAAGAGATATTAAAATTTGTACAAGGTTTGAAAATACAACTTGCCATTGAGTAGTTTCAATAGACAGCTGAGCAAAAACTATGTACTGTATTGATAATTCAATATAATATTTCCCGTTTTTAAATATTACGTGATGTCTATAGCTTTTAATACACAAATGGCTAAAATACAAATCAACTGAATATATAATACAGGCCAATCGAGAGCAGTTCACTTAATTTCAACTTTCCCTGCGGAATTGGAAACTTGTCGGAACTGTGGTTCGTAGAAACAGTTCCGGGGCTCTAAATCAGTTCCACGTAACACAGCTATATTTTCCACTACGGCCTAAGCTATTATATCCTTACTTTTTACGTAGATAGTACTTTCAGTTACCGAACTTCCGATAAACAACAGTTTCCGTGTGTTATTGTAATAAATTATTTTAAAAGTTATTTGTTGTTTGATTCAAAACAGTTCACAAAAGTTCCGGTTCATTTGCCAACAGTTCCGAAGCCAGAACAGTTCATGAGAATGGACAGTTACGATCCTACCATCTTCAGTTCCGACGATAGAGTTCCCGTTCATTTGCCAACAGTTCCGAAGCCGGAATAGTTCATGAGAATGGACAGTTACGATCCTACCATCTTCAGTTCCGACGATAGAGTTCCGGTTCATTTGCCAACAGTTCCAAAGCCAGAACAGTTCATGAGAATGGACAGTTACGATCCTACCGTCTTCAGTTCCGACGATAGAGTTCCCATTCATTTGCCAACAGTTCCGAAGCCGGAACAGTTCATGAGAATGGACAGTTACGATCCTACCATCTTCAGTTCCGACGATAGATTTCCGGTTCATTTGCCAACAGTTCCGAAGCCAGAACAGTTCATGAGAATGGACAGTTACGATCCTACCATCTTCAGTTCCGACGATAGAGTTCC
>PNEQ01010296.1:0-12259 GCA_003012365.1 Medauroidea extradentata | reverse complement strand
TTTCACTCGCACTAATATGTATCTCTAGGATTTCCTGGGTATTACTCATTTAGAGATAAGAGATAAATAGCAATGATGACAAAATATTCGGATTGCACTGATGTATTATATCCCAGATCACACACGAATTACACTCACTATACACAAGTTTTTTTATGACACAAAATACACTGAATTACGTGAAACTTCTTAATCTGAATATACTGGTCCATATACTCGGATGCTGCGTGATACAAATACGGATACTTTATAGAAACGCGCCCTGATACACGTGGTATTTCCTCAACTCATAGATACTACAATACTTCCGGGAGTAGCGCACCGCGCGGTGGCTATAGCGTACTATAGGGTGTGTTCCCTTTTTATGCCGCAACGCGGGAGATATGCGTGACAGCGTCCCCTTCGTCCTTTCTCTCAGCACGGCCCTAATAGTGTACAGGTAAGAGGGGTGAGGGTCTCCCTTTAGCAAGAAGTCGCCTCGGCAGGGGGTGTGAGGGTCTCCCTTTAGCAAGAAGTCGCCTCGAGGAAGGTTGAGGGTCTCCCTTTAGCAAGAAGTCGCCTCGGTAGGGGGTGTGAGGGTCTCCCTTTAGCAAGAAGTCGCCTCGAGGATGGTTGAGGGTCTCCCTTTAGCAAGAAGTCACCTCGGTAGAGTGGAAGGTCTCCCTTTAGCAAGAAGTCACCTCCGAGGAAGCGGGGGGCTCCATTTGCAAGAAGCCAGCCCCTAGGGTGGGAAGGTGTAGAGTGTGTAGTGTGCCGAGAGTCTGGAGCCCGGAGAGCTGCCAGCGTACTCTGAAGAACTGGGCTCAGCGCGCCCCTTTTATACCCGGAGTTAGGGGGTCTGGGAGGGAAAAAGTCCCTTTAAGTGGGTGGTAAGATGGCGGAGGCGGTGGAAGGGATGTCTGCTGCTGCAGTGTCGCCATCCTAACACCCACGCATTTCTTATAAACAAAACACGTGATCGGGAAAAATGGCGCTTAATTTCCCTGCAGGTCTCAAAATTACTACAACGATGCCGTAAAAATAAAAACAACATTACATTTACACTGTTTCATAACAAGGATACACTTCAATTACTTACAGAGATCTTTTATGCATTTTAAAATGTGTCTATTATTATTTCACGTCCGTTTTGCCGTATTTCAGTCCTGGCATTGGCAACTGTGATCACTATTTACAACACGTGGCACATATTTATAACCTTAAAATTTTTACATCTCGGGACGTTATTAAGACGTCAGGTAAGTACAAACATCATAACCCTTCTTACATCTACAAAATATGGCATCGGAAAATTACGTTAACATAAGCGAGACCTGAGGTACCCTAGTGAGGCTTAACCTCCAAAAAGGGACAAGCTCGGGAGGCGAGCGTCATATAAATAACATAGCGGTGGGGCATCAGCGTGACCATTCACAATCGTAACCGACCACCAGCCTCTGTTGCAGTTACTCAACCCATTTAGGCAGATGCCTGATATCATATCGCTGAGACTACTGAGGTGGAGTTTGACACTGTCCAAATTAAACTACCGGCTTGTGTACAGACCCAGTCCCAGCGTAGGTCATGCTGATGCATTGAGCCGGCTACCACTCAGCATTTCGGTAAAGGATGTTCCAGCAGTCGGGCACGCATTGATGTTCGAAGCTATTCCCGATCCTCTGAAGCAACAAGAATCGCAATGTTGACTGACGGCGACCTGGTCTTCGGGATTGTGAAAGAGAACGCACTAGTGGGTTGGCCAAATCACAGAGGGGTATCAGACGAACTCCTACCTTACTGGTCCAGAAGAGAGGCGTTGTCACTATATGGAGGCTTGGTCAAACAGGTAGCATTACAGAAAGAGTTTATGTAAATGCTGCACACATGCATCCCAAGACGGTGTCGTCGGATCCAAAGCAGTTGCTCGTAGCTATATGTGGTGGCCCAAGATGGACGAAGAGATTGAGGATTTCGTGGGCCGATGCCAGCAACTCCGAGCCAACCCACCTAAGGCACAGGGTACCTCTCAGGAGCCGGAACACCAACCGTGGTCTAGAATCCATGTGGGCTTCTACAGGCCTTTCCCAGACAAAGTTTCCCTGACAGTTGTGGATGCATTTTCAAAATTGCCAGAGGCACAAGTCATGCCTTCCATTTCATCAGCAGCAGTGGTTAGAGAGCTCCAGGACATCTTCAGTGTTCATGGCATGCCAGAATGCATTGTTTTGTACAACAGGGCAGCTTTCACATCTCGAGAGATGGTAACTTTAGCGAGGAGGAATGGCATTAGACTCCTTCGCTCAACCCCTTTCCACCCCTCAAGCAATGGCCAGGTGGAGCGCATGGTGCACACAGTGAAAGCGAAGCTAAAGATGCTGGAAAGCGGCGACTGGCAAACACGGTTGACCTGGATGCTGGTTGTGCTGCGCACCACATCAAGCACGGGGAACAAGGAAACACCTGCCGAGGTCTTGATGGGACGACCATTGAGGACGGCACTGGCCTAGATCCACCCTAAGGTCAATGGTAAGGTGCAAATCTGCATCGACACAGGATAGGGTCACAACACAGCGTTTTAATGTGGACAATTTGGTGTGGTTCAGGGGCTATGGGGGAAAAAGCAAAGTGGCTATCCAGCAAGATCACAGGGATGCAAGGATATCTTATTTACGTGGTTCTGGACAGCGCCTCTCACGAGCACAGATGTCATGTAGACCAACTCTTGTGCAGAGGTGTTGACAAGCAAGGTACCAGCAGTTCGATCCCAGACCCTCACAAGACACCAGCTGCAAGTAACGGAGAACTCACTCCACACCAGGGGATCCAGCTACTGGCACACCCCCTCAAGCCGCATGGAATGGCCCAGGAGGGTACTTGTGCTGTGATTCCTCAAGAGTTCAGCACGTCGAGCCGGTGCAACAGAGGGTGTCCGAGAATTTGGGGCCCAGCAATTGCGTGCAGTCACCACCAGGTTCTAGTCAGTGTGTGGGTACTTCTATTGATGATGTATCAAGCCTGTTCAGTGGGTTCTAGGAGCACAAAAGTAACCATCAGCAGTTTGTGCAGACTAGGCCACAGGGCCTCCGTATGTCCACCAGGGTAACACGCCTGCCACTCAGACTGCAAGACAATGTCCTGTAGTGGGGCACTGTAAGGCGTATAAATTTTAGTTGGTATCTATATTTTCAAGAAAAATACAATTATTTTTTACCTGTACATGACCTATTTTAGCCTAACTGTCCAGAACAGCAAATTAAAAATTAAACACCCACCAAAGGTGGCAAAGAAAGCACATGTCTCGTGACCAGAAACTTGTGTTCTTACTGCCGACTTAAAAATTTAATTACATAGAGCTTTAACAATATCAACAGAAAACACGTAACATGAATCTCTTAATTTTACTGAAAACCAAAATCTATTGATAACATAGTTAAAGCATACATAATTATGTATTTGACTAACAGCCTAGCGGTCTGAAAATACAGCACAGTATACAAAGGGATATTTTTCCATTGATTATTTAGTTACGTATTTACAAATGCCAGTTTGTATACCAAACTCCAAGATGTAAACACAAGTGGAGCTTTTATTTACAATAATTTTTGTTGTAAATTGTAAATAATATGTTAGGTGGGTTGAAATGGACATGTTGAACTGTACATTGTATAGAAATTGTTACAATGATGTGTGGTTGAACTGGGCCCCATACGAGCAGGGCTCCCATTGGCCACGGTGGTGACTTGAGGTACGGGCCAGAGTGTCAATATCCACCAACTTGCTGGTGGCAGATCTCTGCCAAAAGTATCACGACTGAGTGTTTGTGAAATAGGTCAGTTTCCAGGTAAAATAATTTTCTAATAAAACCATTTATAAAAGTACGAATATGCCCACAAATCTATTTAACATGAAACACTGTTTAAAAGTTCTCGCTGAATACTTATCCCAGTTTATTAAGCTCTTAAATATTGCACAATATTTATTTTCATAAGTTTTCCTGTATAGCAGGTATACATTTTTCAGTCCCTCCAAAAACTTCTTTAGTAAATTTGTGGTGTTATTACTGTATTTAAATTGAGCACTGCAATATGTTGCATCAGGTGAGACACATACTCGTCACCTCCCATCCACACAGACTGGCCTGATGCTGCTCTCATCCTCCGCAACAAAGCCGCACAGTGGACACTCAAACCTGGAGTCTGCCAGGTGGTGGGCCTGAAACAACGGCATGACACTCAATATCACTGACGCAGCAGAATCTATGCAACACAAGCTAAGTCATGCAGAACTCATGTCTCACAATGTCCCTAACAAAACTTTCTTTACACTACAGCACTTGTGTAATGACACATTGTATATTTTACATATTTCTTATATGTAAATATTGTTTAATATGGATGTGGATTTTGATTTAATACTTGGTGAATGAGTTACATTGTTTGTCATAGTATGATGCCAAGTTACAGTGGAACTTACAACAAATTTCAATACATGAGGGATTTGAATGGACGTGGTCTTAAAATTCTGTAAAATAAAGAAATAGGCCACAATAATGTGTTCCATGAATGCAAATATTTCAATTCATTACGTTTCAATGCATAGAGAAATCAAAGTACATAATTCTTTGTTTCATTTTCGGAGTGTCTCTGACTCTGTCATCGCTAGGTGTTATCTATATTTGCCACCAATCATATGCATTATTGTTTGTCGTTTTATTCTTGATTTTATTCTCATTTTCCCATGAACAACTTTCTCCATCACCAGACCACCAAGCCACGCTGCTGGACGTGGTTCACTTAACACATCTTCGTGGTAAGGACAGCCTAATACATTTTATGAACAACCTAGTTAACACACAACTAAACACTACCACTGCCACAAACATCTCACTGTTGCAATGATCCATGTTTCAGCACCTGTACCATTCATCAACTATCCACCACCTTCACTAGCAGACTTACCAGCTGTACCTACCCAATAAAGAGCAGCTATGTCTGTGCTACGGAGAATCTTATCTACCAACTGTACTGCAAACACTGTGATTCATAATGTATAAACCTCACCACATGGTCACAGAGAATATAAAGCCATAGCAGTTCACATAAACATACCGGATTAGTCTGTTACAGCATTTGCTGTATCACATTATCAGAAATGTAATTATTTACTGTATATACTTATACAGTATAGAAGTGAAGAGAGTTGACGCATTCTCATAGCGTCCTGGATCTTTATAAAGCTAGCCTTCCCTCAGATTATTGTTTTGTATTACAGGCCTACCTCAGGATACGTGTTGTCGCACAGTATATAGGACGCACATAATATTTATCCAATGTTCAACATAATTTTAAAATCACTTAGCATCACTTCCAGTGTGTTGTTACATGAATACTGTGTTTACTTAACAAACACCGCCACGGCAACCAACCTGCATAAGACTGACAAACTTTTCCTTGAGAGACATGGCAGGGCTGTAAATAGTGATTATTGCTAATATAAATATGAGTAGTTGTAATATTTTTGTATTTATTTTGTGTATTTAATTGTTATTACGGCAACAAGTTATTTGCTTTGTATTCTTGTTTGGAGGGACAGAAATCCGAGCCCGTGAGAGTGGTAGGCCTGCAGCAGCAGACTGCTGATACAGCCAGGCAGTCATTTTTGTTCCACCCGCCTAACAGGACTTCCACCCCCTTGGATGGATATCGCCCTGCTAATATCAGTTGTCTAGGGCTCTGCTCCCACCATTCTAAGCGCTCCCCCTGCCCAGGGTTAAGGACTGTGTCTGGCCATCTAAACCCATCTTTCCTTCTACCACCCAGCTTTCCTCCTACTATCTGGGTTGCAGACTGTGTCTGGCTGCCTAAACCCTCGCTCCCTCCTTGCGGGTTGTGCACTGTGTCTGGCCACCTAAACCCTCCCACCGACACCTATGTCACTACCTGAGCGCCAAACGTAAGATGACGAGCCGAGCACCCTAACCACGCACATACTTTGGGAACGTACCCTACGCCCTAAGTAATTTCTCGCCGCCGCGTGGCGCAGAGTAGGTTTCGCCGGAAACTGGATTTTGTGTTGCTTCCGAGGCCCCTGTGCTAAGAGTGGTATCGTGTGTAAACCTTGTAATTGTATTGTAATTGTAAATTAAGTGATTAGTGTAAATAACTTCTTACGTGAATACAACTCCATTATTTTAACCTGACATTACCTGCATTTTAAACCTGTTTCCTTACGTCAAGTGAGCAAGAGTTAGTGTAACATATCTCCAAAGAGGAAATTGAGTCGTTAGACGACCCTCGGCAACAGGCCGCAAACAAGCGTAAAAGATGTGCACAAGCTGTAGAACTCCTACCGTCGGGGATAATCTCCTCTCTCAAGAAATTACCAGGGCCAAAACCCACTTTGTCAGACTTGCACCGAGAGAATCAAAATCGAGCCAAGGCACCTTCATGCTCACACTCTCGTAAAGTGCACTTCAGCAAGATACTTCGAGACATTCAGCGGGAACTGTACCTCTTCTCAGTCCCATCAAATCACCGCAGCACTCTAGCCTACTACCACAGCAGATTCTGCAGCTAATCCAGGAAGACATCCGGAAACCTAAAACGCCCATATCAGAGTGCAAGCAGCGCCTCATCAAGCAACTATTCTAAAAATAGGTGAGTGGTTATTTAGCCTAACCCCTATTAGAAAACTGCAAGTGACGCCCCCCCTCTGTTAGGAATGGACACAGGGAACCGTGCAGGCTCAACCATTGGGACACCACTCTCCCCGGTGCGCGATCTGTGTCTCATCCTCCGGAAGAGTCTCACTTCCACGCTAGCCCGGGCGAACCCCAGCTACCATAACTGGAGCGGTACCCAGCAGACTCATTATAATTATTACCACGACAAAGGGAGTCGGGTCAGAGTACTGACAACATAATTTAAATAACAATCTCTTCACTATACCAAATGTGTCAAGATACAGTTTTGGATGACGACATATTTCAGAATTTTACTTGGATTCACTACGTGCATACTGTATTCTGATGGTTTTGAATGGTGCCTTGAAGCACTGAGAAGCTTTAAATATGATAAACAGTTTCCCCCTGGCCATGGAAAACAAGGACCTGATTTTAAGTAATTAGCAAACTTAGCTGTTAAGTCTCAAGCTAAGAAGAGAAAGGTTACACTGCGTTGGGCGTGTCCGGGCAACCAACAGTTTATTTTGTCCAACTAACTTCACATAGAGAAGACAAATGGTTATGTATAAGTATTTTTACAAAGACATTACAAATTTAATTATATCATGGTTCTCAGAGACTATTTATTGTTGGTATAGGCTAACGTGTCACTCACTCTAGTGATGACATCGTTGGTTCTTGAAGGGCCTGGAGAAGAATGGGTCTCCAAGGTGTTCCCTGGTGTCTTCTCTGCTGCTGGATGGGGAGGCTGATCCTCTGAATGCCTCTACTGGCTCTGGCAATGTGGTTGGGCGTCTGTCCGGTATGTGCCTGGGACACAGGCGAAGTGGGCCAAGCTGCCTGGTTGGCACCGGTGGCCTCCTGGCTCACCATAGCTGCATCAAGCTGGCTGTTGGCTTCTGGGTTAAGCATGACTGGAGCCTGAAGTAGGGTGCTCTTTAAATCTCCAGCTATCATGGCTGGGAGATAAGAGCTGATGGCGACTGGTTTGCTCATCTGAGCCTGGACCAGCTGAAGGTCCTGGGTGAGGATAGAGGTCTCCCCATAGTACATCGTTCACCAGAGGCTGGTCCTCTGGAGGCATCTGGCAGGGTAGGGCGTCCGCCCGTTGGGTGCCTGAGGTACAAGCGTAGTGGGTCCAGCTGCTTGGAAGGACTATGGTGGTCTCCAGGCTCACCTTAGCGACGTCGGCTGGTTACTGGCGTCTGGGTTAGGCTCGGCTGGAGCCTGAAGTAGGTCGCTCAACAAATCTCCAGCTGTCCTGGCTGGGAGATGCGGGCTGATGGCGACTGGTCTGCTCGTACGAGTGAGAACCAGCTGAGGGAGAGAAGTCTCCCTGTGGTACATCCCTCTGGAGTAGTAAGCGTCCGGTCTCCCATGGCTGTTCTGACATCCATGCATGGACAGGTGAGGTGGGCTGGTGCACTTGTTGCATGTCCCTCTCAAGTAGGGTGCTGCTGGGGTCGTTTGGAGACAAAGGCACTGGTGAGAGAGACCTGGGATGGCTCTGGTGTCTTCCTGTAAGCTTGGGGATCTGGAGATGGGCCTTGAAGGTTCCATCTGGAAGGTGATGCTGGAAGCCCTGGTGCTGAGGTAGCCCACCACAGTGACGGCTGCGGACGCGAACCGACATGGGGTACACGTTGGGGATCTCAGGCGAGGCGAGGGCAGAGGCTCTGCTGGACAGGATCTGGAGATGGTTCTCGTCGGAGTTTATCTGGAGAGTGGGAGCCTGGAGGGCTCTGGTACTGGTGTCGTTCTTCTGGAAGAGAGCCCGGGAGAGGCTCTGCATGAAGTCATCTGGAAGATCCCGCCTTAGTGTTGGTTACTGACGCAGACTGGCAAGGCTCCTAGTTTGAATAGCATCACTACTAAAGACTCTGGACAAAGTTCGGGTAGATATGTACTTTCCAAAGAAACAAAGCAAGGGAGGGTCATCAGCCAGAGGGTAAATTCTGAAGACACAGATCAAGGGGAGATTTTGGTCTAATCTCAGATGGTGTTTATGTTCGGGAGAAGAAAAATTTGGATGCCATGAAGTTTGAGGTGACTTCGAACCACTGGAGAAACAAAGTATGCTCAGGGTCTCTATTGAGGATGTCTGTCTAAAATGCTGACATGTTCTGTCCCCATGTTGGGCAACAGGAAATATTCTTGATGTCTATCACCTGGCTAATGGGTTTACTGGTGGCATAATTGCCGCAGAGCAACGTGCGTACCATCCCAAAATGGTTCTTAACATATAGAACATGAGTCATGGGTAATCCTTCTCGAGTTAATGACCCAGTGAGTCATTACCAAGTAAGCCAACAAGGAAAATCCCTAGTGAGGATAGCAGAGGGAAGGTAAATCTCACATAAATAAAGGGGAAGGCAGAAATCACTAGCCTTAGATTGATTATTACAAGTTGGTAGGCAAGTAGGTTTCATTAAAGAAGACCATGTAAATTTGGTTTCACAGGATGCATATATTCACAACAGAACATGTTACAACACTTGATACAAGTTATACATCTGTTTGGACATAGCACACTCCTAGGTTTGTTGTACATGATTGATGATTAGGGTTTGGGTCTGTCCCAATTTGGTACAGTGGTTCGACACAAAATAACATGAGATACAAAGGCTTACGCTACAACGAGACATACGAAGAAGACAAGTAGACGCTGCAGGCCATTTCGACACTAGATACTGTGGTGGGTGCTTCGCCATGTTGTTGTTTGTATACAGATGTTGGAAGTTATGATGTCCCTGTTCGTGGCGACAGTTGTGAGTTTAGGTCCGATTCGTTTGTTTGTAGTTGCGTCCTCTGTTGGTGTTGTTGTTGTGTGCACGCTGTGATGTAGCTCTCTCTTCCGTAGCTATTGCAAGTCGTTAGTCAGCGGCCAGAACAACAACGAAAACAATCAAGCTGATGTAGAGGCAGTCCCTATTAAACTGATGCCTGGATAGCAGTGAGGTTAATCAGCCACAGATGAATAAATAAATAAAAATCATAATCTCGCCATTTTTTTCTCTTTTTATTTAACCTTTTGTGATGAAATTTACCATACAAAGGCAATTCACATAGTGAGTGCTTGCCCAAAGTTAGTTGAGGTGGATTTTTCTTGTCTACATATTACGCCTTTCCGCCTGCCCTCAGTAGTAGCACTTGGCCCGGCACTTTGTCTACCTTAATAACTGACTATACGGTTATGAATGTCTACTTCTGGTTACTATAAATGAAAAGGCAGCATGCCAAAAAAGAGAGAAAATAAAACCAATTTCTTCTAACGAATACGCCCCCTAGGCTTCACAGCACCTCTACCCCATCTAACACGTCCTCTTCCTGCAGCCATGACGCCCCAACTAAAAAACACTCAGCCGGCCATCTCCCGGCGACCGTTCCCTAGCTCCGATGGACCACAACTAACTTTCCTGGGCGGACACCCGGACTTACTCGGCCGAGCGGAGGAGGGATACACCAGGATCTAACTTGCCTCAAAAGCTGGTTAATTGACGTTGACTAAGGAAGCAAACTATGTAACATAGTTACTGATAAATTTTCAAAGTGTTTTATTCCATCATACCAGCTAAATATTCTTTAAGTTTATTAAATGGGGATGTGCAGCATCATCAGTCTGTCGCGGAACACCACCTTTTTAGTGTTGTTGCAGACGGCACTACCACCCACGTCGATCGAGAAATGCCCTGCAGAGCCCCCGCATTCCAGCACGTCCCAATACGTGCCTCCAAGCGAGTGAACTCTGACCTGCCTGCCAGATAAATCCATCCTAACACAGGCTAGCTCAGAGCTTATTTGAAATTTTAAAAGCCAGCACTTCTCTGTACGTGCTTCCAAGCAAGAGAACTACGACTAGCCTGCCAAATAAATCCCATTCCAGGAGAAGCAAGCTAAGAGGCTACTTGAGATTTTAAAAATCCAAACAAGGCAAAATATAAGAACAAGTTACTGAGAAAAGTTGCTTGAAATTAAATTAGCTTTAAAATGAGTCCAAACACGATATAAATCCGAAACAATTGACATGTAAAATTAAATACTTTTCTCTGGCCTTAACAGTTAAATTTCAAATTTTGAATAAAACTTTAATGTTAATTTATCTACTAGCATCCCCAATTAATATGTTGGATCCCACAGTATACATCCTTACCCCTGGTTAAGTTGGCCTACTTAATTTGTTATACACAATAAAACAGAAAAAAATTAATTAATTAAGCCAAAAAAAATTGAAAAACTAAATGACATGAGGCCAAGTAAGTGCTACGTGCCAGTGCACGTAACAATACAAGACATACTCTTCACTAACTTAGTAAGGCGCTTCGGCCGTTTCAACATGAGATACAAGACACGGTACTTCGGGCAGAGACATACTGAAGCGAGAATGGAATTACTGCATGAGAACTAAGACTTTGCTTGTGACAGTGAGTGCTTGACGATAAACTCTTTGACCCCAAGGAGAGTTATAACATTTACGTAACTTCCAATTACCGTATTTGCTGGCGTAAAGAACGACCCAGCACATAATCCGAGTAATAATTTTTAAAGTACAAATCCTTTTAAAAAAAGTAAATTATTACTTTTGAAATTCCTGGGCAAAAAATATTTTTTTTTCCTTTGCCAGAAACTAATATTTAGTTTAAATATTTTTAATGCATTTATTACTGGTATATAAACATCATAGGGGACACACAAACCAATAACATTAGCTACTACTGTCCTCCGGGCACCCAAGTGCCAAGGAAATGCACGGCGGCGATAACACGTGGCCAGCGAAATCATCAGTTGCCGGCAGCTGTGCAATACGTACTTGGCAACGCCGGACAAGCTTGCCGCGCACTACATTGATATGCCGGGCTGCAGCAGCTGCTTGCCAGGTCATCGCATTCCTGTGTGCTGTTGTCGACTGCCAACCAAGCATTGGACATGTGACTGTGTGGTACCATACCGAGAGCCTCGTTTTCTCCGCCCGAGAGTTACGTGCTGGCGAGACAAAGGATCTAGGCATGCTCTCCAGTTGTATTGATAGCCAAGCAACACACGTTTCGCTGCAAGGCAAAAGTAGTCTATGTCACAAATATAATGCTCATCAAAATTCTGTACCATAAATTTTATAAAAAAACGGGGCACTTATTTTGATTTGTAATGGAAAACACTATCCTTGTAACATCATAGAACTCCACAGCATACAGCTTTACTTTCAAACAATTTTTAGGTTATCAAAAATTTTCACACCTTCATATAAGACTAGTAGCAATTTTTGAACGCCAAATATGTGTAAAAATAGTTGTCTTATATGCCAGCAAATACGGTAGTGTACTGCTAGCAACTCAACTATGGTGCTGCGGGCCATCTCAAACAACTGTGAGGAATCGGGCCTTCAGCCCTACAATTATTATAATGTGTAGAAGGGGGCTGTACTGTGCACCCAAATTGTTATTTTTAGTATAGGAAACATTAAAAGTCGTGTCTATGGGTTACTAGATAACTTGTATTGATGGCAGTGTAAGCTGGTGGCAAGAACAGTAGTAGAAATGTAGATATCTTATTTGTTATGTATTCAAATATAAATTTCAGTAACAGCAATATTCATGTGAACAC
>PNEQ01010295.1:0-12258 GCA_003012365.1 Medauroidea extradentata | reverse complement strand
TCCTTTCCGGGATGCGATAATATGAGGAAATTCTTTAGAATAGGCCTGGTTAAATGTTGTTTTGTAATGCTTCTTGCTACTGGTCCGTTCAGTCATTGTAGGCCGTGAAGTTTACAGAGAATTCATCACATAACCTAACCTCGGCAATCCCGCGCAGCACGAAGCGAAAAACATCACATTAACACCAAAAACAAAGAGTCCCCTAGTAGAAGTTGAAAAAAAATATTAACGCACGGCAATTGTTTGTATCGATTGCTCAAAGCCTAAAACAAATGCGCACGAAACGCCAACAGCAACGAGAAGATACAACCGGTCACACTCTAGCCGATTAATCGATCCATCGCCACGCGCATCAAGAAAACTTACAAATGATTGATCGAAGTTACTAAACTCGAAAATAATCGTGAGGATTTTACGTAAATTCGTGCGGGCGTGAGCAATAACAAAAAATCGTGAGCCTCACGCCTAAATCGTGACAGTTGGCAGGTACGGCCCTTGTATTAGTAAAAAAACAGGGATGGGTCGAAGTTTGAAAACTCGAGCCGAGCTTGGGCAGTTCAACTCTGTTCGAAATCCGAGCCTAAATTTAGTTTGTTCGAACTCGGCTCGAAACTCGAGCCTACTTTTATTTCTGCTTGAAGATTTCATTTCAACACAACATGATTCAACTCGTAGCGACTATAAAATTCATTATGTGTTCACGGAAAATAGAAATACTGGTACTACGTTTGTTTACAGTCGCACGCATCTACATACCGCCACAACTGACAATCTCTTGAAACATTCTTTTTAGTGTTGGTATGTAACGTGTGTTGTGCGCGCTGTGTGTGGATTGATAAGTGTAACAGGTGACCTTGAAGCATCTTGACTAGACACAGGCACAGACAGCTGAAGCAGATAGCGCGGAACAAAGAACTACTGCACGTGCAGGCCAGTACCGCTACCGACTTCATTACATAGTGTAGAATAATATAAACTGAAATTGTATTTATTGTGCATATATGTACGTTGGTTCCTCAAAGCCCTAATAGTAAAAATTTTGACAATTACAATATGCTATTTAATAAATAAATTTACGTAATTGCAGACTTGAACTCGGCTAAAAAATTGAGTGGCTCGGCTACAATTTTTTTTTTCATTTTGGCTAAATTCGATTGAATTTTTGTCAAGCTCGGCTCAACTCAAGGCTATAAAGTTGAAGCTTGCCCATCATTATAAAATAAGTATCGGTTTGGACGATTCCGATACGTTAATATTTGCAGATGTTTAGTATCAGTTATCTGTATCGGCTCAGCACTAATAATTTACATAACTCTCACAATCGTATAATACGGCACAAAATCATACAATGTATGGGAGATTCGTAAAAGTTGGCAACTCTGTTTCTTGCCAAAAATGGCACATGATGTCTAGTTAAAGGCAACAGACGCGACTTTACGTTTGCCAGTCCGCGCAACTTCAGTCACGTAAGCCCCATTTTAACTGGTTTTAACAATGCTGTTCTATTTGTAGGAAAGGAGGTTGAGGCAGGGAAGTTTCCCCGACTTTTTCTGACCACTAAAATTCCCCGACTATTCCCAGTTTTCCTGCCATGTCGCCACCCTGTGTTATAATAGTCATGCACATAACATTTTTTCAAATTGGGCCACCATTTCTCTTCAAAGAACAATGCATTTACTGCCTACAATAACACTGTAATTTCTCATTTCCTGCATATAACATTACTTTCTTGCTCAAGTAAAATAACAACTAAAATATAAAAACATTTTTCTTAACAATTACTTCAAATCAGTAGCCTAAAAACAACAAAAAACAGTTCATTTTTTTAGGGTAATATAGGTGTCAGAGATGAGTGAATGAGAGAGGTTTTGGTTAGCATTTAACATTGAGGTCTTTAGCACTGGTCAGGGGAAACACGAGATCCCCAAGAAAACCGGCTAACTAGCTGCATCATTTGGCATGATTCCCACATGTGAAAATTCAGGGACTGACCCCTCTGGGAATTGAACCCAGATTGCCTAGGTAGGAGACGAATGGTTTGACCACAATGGGCCAATTTTAGGTGTGCATTACTATGTTTAGAGCTGTGATGTGCTCCACCCACCCTTGTCTTAATTTCTCTTTTTTTACCTAAGTAATAACTGAAAGCATCACAAAAAGTGTATTATTTGATTAATGAGTTTCCTGTATTTTAAAGTTACATTAAATTGAAGTCATAATAAGGACCAGGGTTTCGTTGGCAAGGTCCATAAACAAGCTCTGACATGCGCACGGGGTGATTGCCGGTGTGTTTGCTACGATACCAAGTTCGGTGCCTGGCTCACCCAGCCAGAAACTTACTAGTGTGCAAGCCAACGCCCTACATCATCAGTGCATCGGAACCAAATTCTGAAGTAAATAAACATTGAAGTAGCATGAACTGAGCCCATGCGCGAGTGCAATAAGCTCATCCAACAAAATAATCACATTTCAAACTAAAATGATCTTCAGTTTTTTTCTCTTCGTAACACCATTCTTGTTCATTGCAGTTATAACATTTTTTAATTAAGTATTAGGCGCATCCCGGAATTCTAAGTAATTTTGCTCTCGTGGAGAATTGTGGTTAAATCAACCCTGTTAAAGTCATAGGTGTTTAAAGATATTAGTGTTTTTCTTGTAAACATCCGAGTTGAAAGATATTGTTTATCTTGTAAACAACAGAGATGAGAGGTGATGATGACGTTGGCGCTGGGTGTGTGCATGACCCACGCCTGGGTTTTCCTGGTGATGTAATGCTAGGCTGTTCTCAACTGTAGTCGCACCCCAGTCATGTTTATTTGAGTAATTAGTTGTTTAAGTGTCCTGAATTTTACTATAGAGAATCATACTGTGTGTTATGTTTATTGATGATGGGCAAGCGCACGTAAACGTAATTTAGATTTTTTGGTCCAGTAAATAAAGATTAATTTTAGTGATTGATCCAGAGTGGACTCGGCTGTTTCCGGCATCGAAGGCGCGCGGTGTGCTTTCAGTCGGTTGAAAACTTCCTACTTGCTTTTGTGACATGAATCGTACTGGTCAAGTGTAGCTGTGAAGTGGTTAAAATGGTGATAGGCGGAGGCCCAGCGCGCGCTGATAAACTAACTGACCTGGGCTGGATCAATAGAGATTTGTAAAGCTGCTTAGCTTAAATCTTTGACTTCAGATCCTTAACCTTTAAGGAAGGCTTGGCTGGGGAATTATTTTCGTAATGCATTTGCTGTAATTTCAAACATAGGGCACATGTTGTGCGCCCACGTGGCATTCATTGATGTAACTAGCCTGTCCGAAGTTTTTCAGTAAAACCTGCCAATACCATGGAAGTTGACTGTATTATTTTCTATTTCTTCGTTTAATGGCACTCGCATTCGAACCCCCCCCCCCCCCAATAGTGATGTGTATATGGCACTATTAATACACAGACGTAAACTAGTCAGCTGAAGCAAATACGTAATTTCTACATCAAATTTGTTCCATCCTGGTACCAAACCAACACTTTACCACCACAAGCAGTGACGAACCTGAAGATAATACAAATCTACAGAAGACAAGTGGGGAAGTCACTATTATACTTACAATTTATATTTATAATTACAGTAGAATCCTGTTATAATGTTTCTGAAGGGACTCAAAAAATGTTTACATTATAAATGGGAAAACATTATAAGAGTGTAAAATCCTATTATAAAGCAGATTTAGGGAAAAATTAAAGGCAGTATCACAACCAGGAAAACATTATAAGTGGGAACATTATAACAGGGTTCTACTGTATTTACATATGAATGATGTATCAATGGATACATACACTTCACAATCATTTAATCTAATTACAGACTGACTGTGCACAAAATTGTTAAATTTGACATTCCTTTGTGTAATTTCAACCAACTGATGTTTAAACTTTATTCATACTTGTAATGTTTTCCTATGTACTACATATAACATTTATTCTCAGGTCCCTTGAAAAATTTTGTAACACACAAACTATTTACATTCTAATAAGACTAATGTATTTAGTACAAGAAAGTATTGACTTGCCTCTGACAATCTCCGGAATCGCCCCAGTGTGCTGGCATGAAACACCCAAGGCTTCGCCGATGCTTGCCGCTAGTTTCGGCTCACTCACACCAAGGATGAACTTGGATTTCTTTCCTGGTGTAGGCAGGAATGTCTGCAGGAACAACTGTAGGTCCTCTGGCAGGATACCTGCATGAGCAAACAATCTACTGCAACGCATGCACTTGCTCAAGCCCAGCAGTGAAACATTCCTCAATGACACTTCTCACATATTGAGGGGCATCCTGGCTTGTACTACTTGAAATGAGTTGTGCCAAGTTTTGATTGCTCCTTTTTGATGAACCTACTTAATGTGCATTACACCTGTATAATAACGTCAAGAACACAAACGTCAAACTATGTCTCTATAAGTCTAAAAATTCAACCCACATATCAGAAACAAGATTTTGGACCACCTAAATTGGCTAAAACCTCTTTAATCAGACTACCACTTGTGAGGAAATAGTAACCTGTCTGAAAAAACATAGACGTAAACATGTATTGGATTTTAAATAAAACACACCACAAACAAATTACACTCATCATTTAAAAGTGGTACAGAGAAAAATGATAATGGTAAAGAACTGCAAAGAAATTAGGGTGGTAAAATAAAGTGGACTAAAGTTTAATTACTTGAAGCAACAGGTTATTTATTTTAGGAGCCAACCACAATTTTACTACTGTGTTTTAGGAGTGTTTTCCATTTTTTACTATGCATGATATTTCCCAAAACCACCTATTAAATATAGTCAACACCCAGTTATCTGCTGAATTCGTGGGAATGGACGACGAGAATAATCAAAAATTGTGGATACCAGTAAGAAACAACTTTTTTTACTGTAAATAGGAAAAGCTGCTGTGCAGAGAAACTATGACAGCTAGCGACTACATGCAATATACCATAAGCACATTGCCATTGCACAAACCCTGCGACCATTCGTTTATTCTAAAACCCTTATAAAACTGTCACAGTACAAAGTTTTCTTAATGATAGTGTCACTGCCACCACCTCCTCTGTCCCATTCTATTTTTCACTGTTGTTCATTTCTAAGGCGGCTGACTGGGTGATGCGACTTCTGTTCTTTAAATTAAACGAACACTGTATTTATAATTACCTATGCGGAAATAGCACACACACATATGCATGCACAAAAAAGTAAGTACTGCCAGCAAATATTTATATTTCGCTGGGTTTTCAAGTAGGGGTCTGCGAGTAGCAAATTTTGAGTCGGAGTTCGAGCGAGTATGCAATGAAAAGTTTGAGTTCGAGTCGAGTCAAATCTCGAGTAGTAACCATATTTTTCACAAGGCCAGGGGAAAAAAAAATATAATGACTGTACTGTATATATAATAAAAAAAATGTATACATAGGGGCCTACTTGCAAAACAAAATAAACTCTCATTCTATTTTTAAAAACAGAAGAAAAAAACTGCATTTCAAGTGTTTCAGGTTTATCTTCAGGTCAAAAATGAACCTTAAAGGTCAAAGTTATAGCAAAATAGTAAAGACAAAGAGTTTATGATTTGAAAATTTTATATTTTGTAAAGAAATTAAAATTATATTTTTCATAATAAATATTACAGAACTGATATTATAAATATAATATACATTGTGCAGCATAGATTTGAAAACTTTACTATTTGGAAAATTCTTACTATAGCAAAACAATGTTTTGAAAACATTTAATTTAAGAGTAATAATTTTAAGATTTCAAACTTCTCTGGAATTTTTTTCTTTTAATGGGATTAAAAGATAATTTTTACAACAAAACATTTAACAACTTACCAGTAAACATGTTCTTCCAAAATGAAACAAAGAGCTAAATGAGTTGAAACATCACTTCTTGTCACAATCAGTAAAAGAATCAATACTTATTAAAAAAGTATTTTGTAGAAATATAACAACATAAAGCTTCTTAGATCTATTACATAAAAATAATTTACGCTTGGGATGTGCTCTACATTCTCTCGTGAAGAAAAACAAGTTGCTCTATATGCTCTGGAGTTAGGCTTTCCCTTCTGCTGTTTATAGTGTTCCCAGCAGAGGAAAAAAGCCTTTCACTTATTTAATTACTCGCTGAACTCTGAATCCGTAACAAACAAAAACATTTGTTTTTATAGACGACGAAATTAATTCCAAAATATAACCTCAACTAATACAGGTTTCGTTCGCGGCATCTACGATGCATAGAGCAAGTGAAGTTTTAGTGTGTACGGTGTAGTGGTTTCACTAGCGCTATTGTGCAGTACGCTCTAGTCGCCACCATCTTGTGATTACCATGATCGTTTGCTCTAACAACAACACTGGCTTTGACTTCAACACCAGTGCAAGTGTTCGATATGGTGTACCATACCTTAGGTGTTATGTTACGGTCGCACAAAGTGTGTGTAAATTGTGACTATTCTCTCTAGCAGAGAAATTCGTGTTTACGTTTTGAAATGTAACGTAAACAGTGGGCACCGTAATACTCTGCATTTTCTTTTGCAGGAATACATTCATTTAATGCTATGGTCTAGCTAAAAAATGTAAGTTTACCTACATTTTGTTTGTTTTGAAATGTAATGTAAATAGCGGGCACCGTAATATTGTGAATTTTTTTTTTTTTGCGGGACTACATTCATTTAATGTTGTGGTTTAAATAAAAATGGAAGTTCACCTTCATAATTTTTTCTGTTGTATTTCAAACTCGACTCGAAATTTTGCCCTCGCTGTACTCGAAATCGAGTAGTAACTGAAAACTCGAATTTCGAGTACTCGCAGAACTCTATTTTCAAGTACAGTGAAACTTCTCTTAACGAACACTTCCAAATAATGGACAGTTTTCCAAACACCGGCAGAATAACATGGACTCTTATGGAGAAATAATCTCCCATTAACGGACATTCTAATTAACGGATGCAGACACATAATTAACGGATGCAGGCATATTATAAGTGGTGAATAATGGACAAAACTGCACAAAATCAGTAAGAAAACAGTTGCAAAACAGCTTAAATGAATGCTTCGGCAGCGAGTCATAAGAAAATTGTGATTTGTACACCCCTTGCAAGCAGGTAGCGCATAGCTGCCGCATTATCTCGATCCTCCCAACACACGTGGGTGTGATGTACTCATATTATTGTCTAGTCTATGTTTCATGCACATCACATTTAATAAAGTAGCAGTTGTGTTTAGTTCTGTATGAATCGAGTGACTTATTTTGTGCCAAATGTCACAGAAGTGCAACATTTTACTTCAGAAGATAAAATAGCTGTGATTAGGATGCATGAAAAAGAAAAATCAAGCGTCCGTGATGTTGCCACCAAATTTTATGTGGGGAAAATTCAATAGAAAATAAAGAAGCAACACTGAAACCGTAGATGGAGTATTATGGCTACGGTTCCAGCAAACGTCCATTCCCTAAAACGGCCTGGCATTGTACGCTTAAAAACTGACGAGGCTCGAGATAACAGTGTACGAGGGGTAGTAAGTAGAAAAGCCGAGTAACGTAAGGGCTGTGCTCTTGAGTCCGATACGTAACACAATTTATCCGTAAGTCCATCGTATGCAGACAACTTTGTACCACGTTAATTCAAAATTAGCTCTGTCCAACACTGGGTGCTCCGCGAAATGTGCATGCTGAGCTGCAAAGTAAGGCCAGGCGGGACATGTGGCAACACTGCATGGTTGTCTGCTGTGGACACACACATGTACACATGCACAGATGGCCTGCTGGTGAAAGCGCTATCAGTCGGTCATGTACAGTGACGATGCTTATACATCTGCATTGTGAGAGTAAATATCTTTTTCTGGACGATGGTTATAAGTGTCATATACAGTACAAGTGTAATAGATGTTCTGTTCACTAGTTAACCTTCATCCTTTTAGATACATGTAGCCGTAAAATTCCCTTACTTCGGGAACAACAATTACGTATTGTACTAATATCCAAAGAGTGCACATGTAATCAAGGCTTTGGTTTAATATGTCCTGATTACAGGCAGCTGACAAATTTATCTTGTCAGGTTAATTTTCTTAAACGTTGGCGGGTTCTTGGAATAAAGAACTGCAAGTGATTTAGTATCTAGTCTCCGATTGCATTACAACCAACCATATCTGTTACAATGTAACACTAAGATATAGATTTTCCTTCCTTTGAAAAAAAGTCCACACCTGTACGTGTGGCTTTGTCTGTGACCTTCACGAGAGTATTACGTCGAAACAAGGCGATCAGTTTCACGAGCAATTTTGAAAATATTTTACTGTCTTGGACTGACGTATTTACAGATCGCCCATTTTTTTAACACTCTTAGTTTTGCGTTTTAGCAATAAACAAACAATACCGTGCATGCACGTCAAGGAAACACGAAGAAGAAAGAGCCAGCGAGTGTCACGTGTGTCTGGCAGAGCTTTATCACGTCAGAGCATCTTACTCAAAAAATTCCACGTTACTGTGAATTTACGGATGTTGCGTCTTACGTTACTCGGTGCCTACTTGTTACTAGTTACGAGAATTTTGTGCCATTTTTCTGTATGTTTAAAGCTTTGAATTTAATTTTACATAACTGTAACGCATTTCCTAATAATGGACAACTCTCAATAGTGGACATTTTTTTACTCACCACAGGTGTCCGTAAATGGGAAGTTTCACTGTATTTGATTCTACGTACACATTTAGAAGAACTGACACTAAACTGTAAGAGTTGATATGGGATGATCAAAAATTGTCACATTTAAGCTACACATAGGATAATCTACCAGTGGATAATCAATAGTTGATTGGCCTAGTTTATAAAATCAGTCACATATACATAAATCTTTGAAAATATGTAAAGGCGGGAAAAGGCCGCTAGGCTACTAATTACTATAAAATGTAGATAGGAGTGTACAAGTACTTACAGAGCTGCACTGCACGTAGAGGAACAAATAACACACTTAAGGACAACACACATTTTGCGTGGATGCGCGGTCGCGACGTTTTGCTGGCTAAGCCAGCTTCATCGGGCAGTGAGCGGTTGTACACTGCAGTATGGCTGACTTTACGAAGGTTATAACCAGTCGCCCTCTGGCCGCTAGGTGTACTGGTTACAACCTTCATAAAGTCAGCCATACTGCAGTGTACTATCGCTCACCGCCCGATGAAGCCGGCTTAGCCAGCGAAACGTCGCGACCGCGCATCCACGCAAAATATGTGTTGTCCTTACGTGTGTTATTTGTTCCTGTATGTACAGTACAGCTCTGTAAGTACTTGTACACTCCTATCTACATTTTATAGTAATACATAAATCTTTATTTATGTACAATGTTTTATTTGTTATATTTATTTAAATTTCATTGAGTTTTACATCTCGCCAAGTCATTAGATACAACCACACACAAATTTACACAAAGGCAGGAATAGGGAATATAGTCTGCCACTACCTATGTGTAAACGGTTTGTTTCCAACTCAAATAAGAAAGATGAGAATGCATATGCTGAGGTTACACACTATGCCTCACTACTATATTTTAAAAATTGTGTATTCTATTTATTTAGACCTTATAAATACATCAGTACATCACTTACTGAAATGGTATCTCATTACTGATGCCAGCTATTCAGAAACAGTGATCTATTTTCTTCATTATCAATCAAAATAATAAACATACCTGCCAGAGTGGGTGAAAATGACATGTGATAGTAAAACCTCACTTCACAACCAATAAATAATTTAATGTACCACCAATAATCTTTGCATCATCATAACCTATTTTTTGTCAACCCTTGTCCATAAAATATTTCAGAACCTGCACGACTAACCTTCAGAAATACTGTTGATATTCTCCAGTGCCTTCAAAGCAGTTTTGAAAGGAGAAAACCCAACAAGCTTGACTATGCTGTTGAAGCGACTGTAATCTGTGACAGACGCTTCTACTTGTGGAAGCAACATTCCCACTTCCTCAAACTCCTTAACTTTGAACAGGGCATAGCCGGCCGCATGCTCAAAGAGCACGTATATCTGTGCCTGAAAACAGGAAATATTATTTATTAAATAATCTAACATAATAAGAACATTTCTACTTACATAGCGACTCTCCAACCTAACTGTACAAGTAAGGGCTTAAATGCTACACATAATTACTTAATCAGCACCAACACATCACAAGAATGAATTCTGTACCCAACCTCTTGTGCAAACATGCACGCCAGAATATGAAAACAATGCTTTGTGAAAACATGTCGCAGATATCTTAAGTCCTCACCTCGCAGTACAAAAGTCATAAATAGAACATGAACATGCTACAAATAATTGTACACACAGAGAAATGAAACTGTCTTCCCCTTTCCTTTCTTAGAACCCTCTCAATCATTTTACTATTATTTCTTCTTCCTCTATCTATAGTCTGCCTCAGTTAACAGGGAGCCTAAGCTTACTAGCTCTCCCAATCCATTCACCACCTTGAACATCATAACCAGCCTTTCCACTCTTCATTCTTTCAATGAGTTCCACCCAAATTCCTTCAAAATTTCTGATGACCGAAAGTTCCCTTCCCCCTACCACTGTCTTCTCCATGTATCCTTCACCCACCTTGTCAATAACTGTGTGTCATTTCATATCAAATCACCCAGAGCCATGTGCTTCAAGGGCCGGCTCGATCCATATGTTCAGTGTGGGAGAGATAGGGATTTCAATGTAAAATTGAAAGTCGCTTTACGCATTCAGTTTTCATGATTTAACTTTCAAACAAGAATTGTAATACAGATTTTGAAGGCGACTAACTCGCTATAAGACGAAAAAACTATTTTCGTTATAAAAAACGTATTAAATCGATAGTTTAAATATTAAAATCGCTGCACGTTTCAGGCTACGTATTTTATTGGTATAAATATTATATAGCGAATTCCGTTACGATTAAACACATAAATAAGTCAGTGGTAGCGTAACTGTATCTCATCTACGAAAAGCGTGAGAGGTCTTTGCGTAAATGAAAAATTAGCGGAGTAATGGGTTGTGTACTGGGAGGTGCGCGCGCATCCAGAGGGGAGTGGGGAGGTAGAGCAGCCGGGCGTAGTTGTCACGTCTGTTATCATCCTGAGGAGCGACCTTGAGCAGTATCTGCGCGGACTCATCTGTAATCTGAGCTACACTACAAGGAAGTCGGCAGCCACATGTGAATGTTGTCGGTGCGATAGTGTAACAGAAAACGATCCACAATGGGAAGAGCGAAGTGTAAAAACAAACGACTGAAATTATATAGCCACAGAGGTCTGTCAAAAGGAAAATGCAGAATGTTCATGTAGCTAAATTTGCCAGGCATGCAGCATGCATTTACGTTTGTATGTATGCACCGTGACAGAATGTTATCATACCTTCAGGTAGATAAGCGTGTAACGGTTGTGGGTTTTACTATACATCTGTCTTTACTCAATGGTCTAACCACGCAGTACTGTAGAGTCTATATCTGAAATGAATAGTGTGTTGATGTACCGAACGAGTGTTATTGATTTTATGTAAGACAACAAACGCATTCATAAAGTAAATGTAGATAATAAATATATCTATAACAAGCTATATTTCATGGGTGAGATTTTGTATTATGTTGCCGTAATTCTCATGACACTCCGAATTATCAGAAGAGTGACGTAGGTTTCATACTCCAGACCGTTTCATTCCGTACGTCTAATTTTCACTACGGAATGTTTTAAAATACCTTTATAAGACTCTACCAGTTGGATATATATTCATCCAACGCTGTATATTTTTCCGCTAGGTATAAGAAGAAAAAGGCGCACGTATAAAAGACTCGTGGCTGTCATTACCTTGAGTGATTATCTGATATGCCATAACTGAACTTTGAATTACTTTCATCGATTGAGAAATTATTTAAATGAACTCCATGGCCATTTACTGGATAAATAAGACAAGTTTATTATTTCATTGTTATATTTACATTATTTTTTGTACATAAATTGTAGAAAATTCTTTCTAGACACAAGTCAACATTAACTAAAACTGTGAACTTTGCAAAATGTATTCTATAAGATGTATGTATCATTATTAAAAAAATATTTGACATAGGGCCTACTACATTTATATGTCTCACCTGAAATACAAATATTTTTGATTAATGCGAAAAGGCAGACCCAAAGGTAAGGAAGTTTAAAAACACAACTTCCTGTTTTTTTATTTTAGTGTGTGTTTCATTTTTTTTTTTTTTTTTTT
>PNEQ01010294.1:0-44123 GCA_003012365.1 Medauroidea extradentata | reverse complement strand
ATATATATATATATATATATATATATATATATATATATATATATATATATATATATATATATATATATATATATATATATATATATATATATATATATATATATATATATATATATATATATATATATATATATATATATACATACATACATACACAGATGCATACATATATACATATATATATATAAATACACATACATATACATATATATGTATACACATACACTTACATATACATATACACACATTCATATATATACATACACACATACATATATATTCATATACACATATACATATATACATATAAAAACATAGGAGGCATAAGACACTATGTCCACTTTTTGTCAAAATGCACTTTTTACCATAAACATGGCCACGGTTTTAAATACTTCGTAGTGGCATACAAAACAAAGTCTGTGTTGTGTCAAAAATGTTTGTTTTCGGGCACTAAGCAGCCGGATTCACTAGTGAATCACAGTGAATCTCACTCTTCAAACTGCTCTCCTGAAAAATATGATTTTTGTGACATAGTGTCTTATGCCTCCGAGGTACAGATATATGTATATCCACATACATATATATACACATATATACACATTTATACATACATATATATATACATATTCACATATATATACACATATATATCCACATACACTTAATGTACACATACATATATATACATACATACATAAATATACAAACATATATATACATATATACATACATAAATATACAAAATATATACATATATATACATACATATATGTATTCACACATACATAAATATACATACATATAGATACACATACACATATATACACACATATATATATCCACATATACATATCCACATACATATAAATATATCCACATACATATATATCCACATATACATATCCACATACATATAAATATATCCACATACATATATATATATCCACATATATATATATATTCACATACATATATATACACATATATATACACATACATATACACGCATATACATATACAGGATGTTTCTTAAATAGGGGCATAAACTCCGCTTGCGTGTTCTTCACGAAAAACTATGACGAAAACATATTTATCACTTTTCACCTAAAGGCAATATTAGGGGAGTAATGGGCCTCTGAACATAGAATTTTAAAACAGTATTTTCCCAAAATATCGGAAACTAATTGACATAAAACTGCAATATTTTCAGCACTGCTTAATGCTACTGGGATCTGCAAGCCAACAGCGAATGTTGGTTGATACCTTCCACCCTTATGAAAATAGCCGGGGTGGCTACCCTCCAATTGCATATAAATTTTTTACCGTCCGTAATTTTGTACATCTGAGGATGGTTTATTGAGTAATGTTACCTGTCTAACAAAAAAGTCCCTCTTGTTGCAATAGTCTAGGACTCAGTTTTCTTTCAAATCACAAATGAAGCTACAGCGATAGAGTTTCCGAAACAATGGTATCGTGAATTAGAAACATGTAGGTAACGTTGAATGTTCACCATAAACAATTCAAGTAACACAACAAAATAAACACATGAACCCACTATTGCCTATGATGTATGCTGTGTATCTTAGGTGCAAAACACAGGACTTAGGATCATTCTTAAATGACAATATGCAGAAAAAAAGGTGGGTTTGGATGGAAACCCATCACACGAAAAGGGATAGGTAGAAACTTCACTGAAACCTTTAAAACGCAAAAATCCAAAAGTTGTGTTTTATTCCACAAAATTAATTTTACAGTACAAATTTACCAGAAAACTATCTTATATTTTGTACATGACACCTTATTCGAGAAAGGAAAATAAATGTGTATTTGTTCAAAAAGTTCTGATTCTGTAGATACCAAAACATATAATTTACTAGTAAAGGGAATTAATTGTAGGGTTAAAGCTTCAGGCATACATTTTTGTTTCTCATGTTTGGCACAGTTCCCGATCCGCAAAGAATAACCTAACAAAATTATATATATATATATATATATATATATATATATATATATATATATATATATATATATATATATATGTATATACACAGTATAGCCCCGATTTAACGAACTCGGGAATAACAAAAACAGCGATTTAACAAAAGGATTTTCAGGAACCTTCAAAATAAAACAAAAAAGTGTATTAAATAATTACGTGACTTTGATAAAATGGAATATTAGTTGTAATTTAAGTCCTATAAAAATACTAGCAGTATATTCTTATTTCTCAGTAGAAAAATTTAAACCATCCGTTGAGAAACAAAGGAAAAAAAAATAACCGTTCCAATTTGTTGAAAACTTTGGCCGCAGGAATGATTTTGGGATACGCACGTGCGGGCGCAGCAGAGCGAGCGCCGCTGTGTTGCATAACAAGCTAAGCACGCGCCATAGATCCTCATCCTAGCGGCTAGTGAGTGAACGAGCATCTAGGTACACAGTCTCCACAGCACAGCGGTGGACAGCGCAAGAACCAATTCGTAGATAGTGCTTCGCGTCTCCGCTAGAATGCGCTGCACGGCAGCGTGCTCTCTTGAATAATTCTAATACCGATAGAATACACTGGTGTGCAGCGTGATTATTCACACTCGCGTCCCGTAATAAAACAAGAGTGTTTATAAAAAAATCAGTAATGTTATTTATGCAGGATATTTACAACGAATTTACTAACGTAAACGTAAATAATTTGTTTCTCCGATGCTAAAAAAAACGCTCGAGTGCAAAGTATTTATAGCTAGCAAACCAACGAGTTTATTTCATGAGCACGGTTGCATAGAAGCTATAATGGCCGCTGCCACGCATATTTAATTATTATTTTACAGTTGTCTCGCAAACTTTTAATCTAGTTTTCCTTGCAGTTTTATTTTTCGTGGGAATTTCCTTAATTTTGTCGGTGGAACGGGCGGGAGATAGACAATAAAATTGACGGCACGGCGGTGTTAGTCATCACGTCTCACGTGTTGATGGTGCGCGCAAGGATGGTCTAACTCACTATGCGCACGCTCGCCGAGCGTTGCACTGAAAGTTTTTGAAGTTGTTTCGCCGATTTTTTTCTTTTCACGGTTGTGGCTTACCTGTTGGCGGTAAATGCTTTTTGTTATTGTTTTGAGCCAATATACTTTTTTAAAATTACCTTCATTCCGACAAAACATGCCCGAGGAATTAACAATTTTTTGTTGATGGCGGTTGGGGGGGGGGGGGGAGAGGGGGCTAAGTCGGATGTAATGAAACATCGATTTAGAGTAAACATTTTCAGGTCCCATGGCATTTTGTTAAATCAGGGTTCTACCGTACATATATACATACACACACATATATATATATATATACACACACACACACACACACACAGTTAAAATTTTTAGAAATATCACTATAGTAAACCATTTTATATTTTGTTGAAATGATGTTAAAAACTTATTGGAAAACAAATGTTTTTTAATAAATATTTTAAATTGATCAATACTTTGTTATGCATACATTTTACTTCTGTTCTATTCCCATTCCTCGTTAAAATCAAAGAAATTACAAAAAAATTTACAAATTATAATAAAAATACAATAAATTAACTCTAAACATTGTGGCAAAATAGTAAATACACAGTTTTTTTCCTTGAAATGTACACTGCTACACTTTCAATTTAACGGACAGAGTTTTGAACAGCTTTTCAAAGTAACAAAATTATATACATTTGGTTCATAAATACAAAAATTACACTAGTTACATAAAACTTTGGTACAATGGCATATAAAAATATATTCACACATGTGTGAGAAACACATTTCATAAAGTATTCAACACGTGAAAAAAAGTCATTCCATCTCAAATCAGATAACGGCGAACAAATGTATCAGGTCACCACAACGGATTTAGTTGAAACAATTACAGCTGTTAAAGGTGAAGACAAGAACTACCCTTAAGAAAGTTCAGCCTACATTTCCCCCCTTGTTGCAACATTTTGTAAATAGGCAAAAATTGAAAGTGGAATCAAAATGTATGCTTTTTAAAGACTGATACATAAAAACTTATTTATTGATTCCACCGATTGAATTTTTCAGCGGTTTTTCTGAACATCAGTGGGTCATAGAGTGAACGTGCCCCATCAAAAGATTAATAAGGCAGAAAAACTCAAAATTTTCCCTTAACATTTTGAAAATGTTACGTTAAGGAAATTATGTTTTTTAGAAAAAGTGTTACTGGCAATATGTACACCCATAATGATGGTTATACAGGAAACATTTTTTAAAGCCTTGGACATTTACATTTTAAATAAATAGCGGTCTTCAGTGTTTGAGTAATTGTTTATTTAAAATGGAACCTTCAAAAAATTTGCATAACTGTAGGTCGCATGCACCTTCTGCTCCAAAAATAATTGCCAGGAATATTTTTTGCTGAAAAATGATTATTCCTAAAATAACATTTTATAAATTGAAAATAGTAAAATTTTTTTAATGGAAAACATTGTCTTTTTCTCTCTTAATAATGTCATGGGGCTAATTCAAACTTAACCACATTGGCATTCAATATAATAACTACAAAAAAGTAATAAACGGAATCAATCACACAGTTTTGATGTAATGCAATATATATAAACATAATTTTTTTTTACACTTTTTGAATTGGGATTAATTTCAAATTTTATACGTGCTAGAAATTTTTTGAGGTGAAATCTTTTTAAGTACTGTAATTAATGTTTCCAATTGTTGCAACAGTTGTATTTTTTAAAGTAAATCTGCGATGGTCAACTGACACGCCCTGTCTGAATTGAGATAAAATGACTCTTGATACAGTAAAACCCCCTTTTCTTAATTTCCCAGAGTTTACACTTGAACTTACTTTACAACAGTTTCTTCTGATTCATTGAAAACACATACAGCATAACTTTCCTACTTTTTACACCATATTTAGCACGTAGAAGGGAGATAAAGGAATTTCACTATAGTCCGACGTGCTGGAACCACCGACACTAACTTATGCTGTAGTTGTGATGTAGCAAATACCAGCAGCTGCAATTTGGAATTTAAATCAGAACCTGGAAAAGTCATACACATATGATTAAATAAAGGTATCATTTTGAAAATATAGTTCAGTAGATCTGTATATTCTGCAAAATTTTTTATTAATTCTATGAACAATATTTTTTGGAACCTGAAAACACTTAATTTCCAGGCAGATGTTGAAAAAAAAAAATAGTTTACGTTAGGATTACAGATATCTTTGCTAAAATATTATGTTATTTCATCCCATGAAATTGGTTTATTATTAAAATAACATAATATAATTTCTAGCCACACAACCACTACTAAGTCTTCGTTAGTACATAACAATACAGACACAGTAAACCCCCGCTCTAACGACATCGGATCTAACGACATCAGCGATCTAACGACATAATTTCCAGGAACCGTGGAAAAATTAATATTTTAAAAATTTCTCAAAGTTACACAAAGTGAAATAAATCACAGTAAAACATTTAATAAAAATAATTATGCGTACATTAAACAATAACATAATGCAGTTATCATAAATTAGTAATATGCAGCTGTGAAACCAAAAAAAAAAAAAACTGTTTAAAAATGCTAGAAACTCCGGCTGGAATATAGTTGAAGCGCGTGCCGGGTGTGTAGGCCCGCGCAACACCGACATATGTGAGATGTGATGACTAACGCTGCCTTATCTCCTAATGCTCCCCCTCACTTCTCCATGCTCCGTCCTACCTGAACTTCCCTCTCACACTCCTCCACGTGTCCTTACCTTAGCTATGCAGTACGATATGCGATGTGGCATAGGAATAGTAATTTACAACCTTCTTTGAGGAACCGTGAAAAATTTGGGTAAAGAAATCGAAAATGTAACGAAAATTGTCTGTGTTGCAATTTACTTTGTGAGAGCTGTGCTGTAAGAAACACGTCTCTAAACATAGATACAATCCCTCCCTAACATCTGTGGACTGTCAACGCCAGCTAATAAACATTCACCCCCCCCCCTGCACATAGAACAAGCCAGATTGTGCTTGCACGCGCATCAACTGCCGACTGTCTGACGGTCACGTGCAACTTGCGCCTTCTCTCGCCACAAAGCAGGGACACAAGTTTGACTCTCTCCCATGTTTCTGTGTCTTGTGATAGCCCAGGGGGATGGGGGTTGAAGAGACACATTTTTTTTCCGCCCTCATTACAGCACGGCAAAAAAAAAAAAAAAGGACCAGCAGTCCGTAAAAGAAAAAAATCCAGCATTATCTCATCTTTTTTTCTCTAGCTGCAGTGATCTTGGCTTGACCTTGACAACTTCCGCTGTATTATTGATCACTCATCGTGGCTATGAAAGCGCTGCGAAGTAAAAACGGCCTACGACGCAAACACAATAGTCACGTTGCCGTGTGCGGCATGTGGGCTGATAAGGTTTTTGTTTTATGCTTGTGCCTCGCTCGACCGTGGAGCAATATGAGTGACTGCAGCCAGCGTGCCGAGAGCCATTTCATCTCTATTCGCAGTACAGAGCTTTAAACTGGTGCGTTGTGCATAGTTTCGTGATTTTTCCAATAGGCCTACAACTTTTAGCTACGAGTAATTTAGTCATTATTTTATATGGGACAGCACCTTGAAAAATCTGCTTTTTGCCCTTTTGAGTGCCTCTAAATTCATGTTCATAATAGGCATTCTGAATTTTTAAAAAATACAGATTTTTTTAAATGTTTGTTCTTTAATACACACTTTTATTAGTATCGCGTAAATGCTTATAATGGTTACAGGCTGCAACAGTTCTTGCGCAATAAAAAAAGACTATGGCTGTACTGAAAGGTTTAAAAATCGTTGTCGTATACATTCACGTAAATAATACGAGTTCTTCTGTTGTGGTCTGAATGTGCTTCGCGCGAGACAAGCAGGATGAATCAGGCATGCACAAGCTGCCTGGAGGCAAGCCAAGGCCAGCGGCCCGGTTACTCCCCTCCTCCATAGTACACCACCAGACCGAGCGCGCCGCTTGACCACGCACGTCACGGTGGGGGATTGTGGGGTACCACTTTATTTGGAACACAACTTTACATCGTACTAAATTATAATTTGAATGAAAACTTTTTTTAAGTAGGTAATTGTTCTACATAAGTTTTAGAAGAAAAAAAAACACTTAAATTTTTTTTATTGGAGGCGTAGGTGGGGGGGGGGGGCATGGGGGTCATATTTAGTTACCTCGGGACTAACAACATCGGCGATCTAACGACACAATTTCCTGGCACCGTGCGATGTCGTTAGATCGAGGGTTTACTGTATTTACACTGGTGTAAATCAGAAATTTATTCTAATATTTTGCAAGTATATTGTCAAAATATTATATGCACAGCAAAAATGTGTAACTGTATATTCTGAAACTCTCCAAGTTTATTAATTTTTGGTGCCGTCTCATAAATATAAATTTAGCTGGTAGATGGTATCTGTTGTAGTAACGCAAAACTGGTGTTCCTGAACACACAAACATTTTACTGTATTTATAATATGCTAAATATACATCAATTACCAAGTTATAAAAGAAATTTCCAATGAAATTACTAACACCAGCACCTACAGACAATGTATAGTGTGCATAGTACAAGTTTAAGGACCTAGGATGTTCATCTGACCCAAATCAAACTGAGTGGCTAGTTTTGACTGTTGCAATCAAACACTATGCGAGCAATTCCACTGCCAGCAGTAAGAAGTTGACTTGCCACTAGGGTTGTGCGATATTGCGATATATCGCATGCAATGCGATATATTTTCGAAAAATCGCGGGCGATATTTTTGTTGCGAGTGCGCAAGTGCGATATTTTACGATTTTTATCACAGCGTGATATTTGCGATTTGTATCGCAGCGTAATATTTTGCAATTTTTTATCGCAGCGCGATTTTTGCAATTTTTATCGCAGTGCGATTTTTGCGATTTTTTGCAGTGTTGTTTTTGCGATTTACATCGCTGCACATTTTTCTTGCAATTTTAATTGTATAGTGATATTTTTGGCGATAACACGATAGCCTCTATTATAAGGGTAATCTTTCTATTTTAACTCAACTTTAAGGTTTAAACGTTTTAGCTCAGGATAGACAAATATAGTTGAGGGAGTTGTGATATAATATGTAGTCGTACATCAAGATTACAACAGTCTTCGTAAGTCACAGTATATACATCTTTATTTTGAGAAAAACAAGACAAGACATTACAATTTTTATTCTTGAACAGAGTAACTTAGAAGAAACTAACACAACCAACTTAATACCTTACTTTGCCGTCAGTAAGTTTTTATACACATTAACGAGCGGCATGACCATGACACTAGGTGTGTTGATATTGTCCTAATGGATTTACAAACATGGCTGCAAAGTGGAAATAGGCACAACATAAACATTAACAAAAATGTGGCAGTATTATGGAAATTTTATGGAAACCATTTTGTAAGCAGTTACCATTTCTTTGTACACAATTAATTTTGAAATAAGCACAGCTAGGACATTTTTCGTTGCAATAAGCCTTAGCGTATTTGTACATTTGTGCCATTAAGGCGGCCGCCTAACTCACGCTTCAAAAGAGTTCCAGCGCGTCCGTAAACAGATTTTTTCTACGAAACTATTCCACGTGTGTCCATTGTGCCAATGTACGAAAATAAAACAAATTTCACACAAGGTCGGTACGTTATTGTGAAGACACAATGCTCAAACACACAAAGTCTAAGACCTCAAACATGGCTAAAATAGACCTTTTCAGACAGCCGTACTTCAAAATGTAGCCTTCTAATCTGATGTATACTCAGATTGCGATGAGAACTGAACTTTGCTACAGATTTTACACCAATAAAATGATATGGCTACCGCTTAGTGTCCCATAGTAAAAACAGTTCGGCGGGAGCCTTGCACGCTAGCTAAGAGCTTGGCTCGTTGAGGTGATGCGGCATTTGATGCGCGTTTCAAGGTCACCCTTATGTCTGTCATTTCTGAGCTTCTGACGCGCAGGTAGGCAGTTAGCTGGACCTGGCGCATGAGCTCCTCTGTAGCGTGGTACGAAAAGTGATTTTTTATGCATAACTAGGGACCCCTATTTTTCGCGAAAAGAATTTTGCCCCAGTTTGTTTCAATGCCTTTTGTACACATATGTAATTGTGCTTCATGGTTATTGGCAGCGTGTCTATGTAAAGAGCCGTATCTCATTAGACTGAGCCAAATACAATAACGTTCCTGTAACACCACACATCTGTGATTTGCCGGTAGAATCCCTAGGCTCGTGGTAGTTAAAATAACCTATTACTGACCACAAAGCAAAACTGCAGGTGTGCAGGTAAGACACCGATACAAAGTGGGTCAGAATTATTTCTGCGAATAATAGGGGTCTGTATGTATAACTATTTAAAGTGTTTCTACTGCCTTTTGTATGCGAAAAGAAGGCAGACTTCAATCTGTCTCTGTAGTTTTAAAAATACCGCCTGCTTATGGGAAAAAAAAAACGAATTCCAGCTCCTCAAAAGATTTTTTTTACATTTCTGTACCTGGATAAATGCCAGCCGTAATCGTAAAACAAAACGATAGATACCTGCGTCAGAGTTAAACACATGCTTTCCCCATATTAAATAATAGGGTCACCGCTTAAAATTCCATTGAAAAACACTTTCTACGAAAACACTGGACCCCAATTTAGTACTCTGCGCTTAGAGGCGAAGCGACGTTTAACGCATGCATTGGAGTCGACTTATCACCTCCCCATTTCCGTGTCTCAAACGAAAATAAAAAACTAAGGTCCAAACAACTCTTAATGGACCAAATATTATCAAACTCAGTACTCTTGGTGGCCTGGTCAACGTGTGTAATATTTATTATTTGAGTTTCAATATATTTATTGTATAAGTTTATGTAATGATGGGCGCTGTCGTCAGTTGCTTCATGCAAGTGTTGTGTAATTTTATGTTAAGGTGCAGGTAACATAATACTGTAAAAACTTGCTGGGCAGTTAGTGGACAGTTATGTTTTGGTATAAGTATGGCGGGCGGCATTAACTAACTGCTGGCTGGCGTATCTAGACCCTGAAAGGAAATGCTGACATGAAGATAATGACAGCTCAGTTACATGTTCTGTGTCTTCAAAACAAGATTTTCGTACTGGAAACACAAAAGTTGGGTAGCTTCTCAAACTCGGTAATTTATTTCTTCTTCTTCGAAAACGGCATTGTCTTTATCTATTACACAGTAATACCCTCATTTCGTGTAAGATATACAGCACAATTATTATTTGTATTTACGTAAATAGGCCTATTTTTTAATAATCAGTGACATATTAAAATATTATAATTGTATAATACTTGTACTCATTTAAGCATGAATAAAGAGTAGCATGTTTATAGTCCACTAGTGTGTGTTGAATGCCTCCTTTTTTAACTTTTAGTTTTGTGTATTTTTGCATTGAAATATTGTTGAAAAAGGTACCACAATAGGATGTGAGTTTCATTGTAAATATTGCTTTATAATTATTAGTGATAATTTTATAACAGTTTTATGTAGGCCTAGTAATTATACTTTGAATCTATAGTACGTAATGCGATAATGTTCGTCGAAAGCTCATAATTTTGCGGGGGAGGACTAGTTGTGAGGAACACCCGACCCACCAAACATAGCGGGAGATAGAAGAGGGGATCCCAGGGTGCCGTTCCCTTTACGAGCAAATTTGGGGTTTCAAGGCAAAAAAATTAAGCTTTTTAAGCATTTTTCATACCTAAAGATCCTATCTATATAGCTGGTTGAAATTGTGCTTGTTTCATATAAAATGGTGTCAGTGATCATTTTTGCAAACACACAGTTATATTACCTGCTGGAACCTTGTCCAACCGAAAATCAGTATTAAAATACCAGGAGATATCTGAATATTACATGATGCAGTTTTAAAATTATTCTGTACCCGTATGCAAACGTAAATTACTAATGAAATAATTAAAATGACTTAAATCACTTTCATTACTGCAGAATTTTTATAACTTGTTACAATGATAAATAACAGTCAGTTGGCTATATTATTACACACATTCGCTAAAATATTGAGGATGTTTACAATAGTTTTTAATACGCTGTATGTGTTTTACTTGATGTAGTTTTTGTTAATTCATTAAGGTAAAAATTATTTAATCTTAAAATTTGTCAATATGCCATTAATTACTACATCAAACGTTGTTCACTTATTTCTTTTGGATATTTTACTTTACAGAAATATTCAGAAATAATTGTAAGATTAGTATATATTTTCAAAACAAGTGAACTGAAAAAATCATTCTGGCTTTACCATTCTCTTTTTCACTATTTGAATGTTGAGGCTTCATCTTTTTGGTACGGGATGAAGCACACACACGGAAAAACTTTTTCGCAAGGGACCCAGATCTAAACAGTTAGTTACATAACTTTTTTTATAAGCTTTATTACAAGGTTAAATATAAGTGACAGCAATGAAAAAGTTAGGTGAAGCGAACGTTACAGTAACACCGATCCCCCACCCAATAAAGCGGTGGAGGGTCCGGGGGCCTTCTTATGGAAAAATTAAGCTTTTAAAGTGAAAAGTTGTGTTATTTAAGTAGTTTCCGGACTCCATTTCACTATTATATGTAGTGTAAATTCAAACATTTCGGGGGGGGGGGGGGGGATTCTCAGCCCTGTTTGCATGTCCCCTACTTCTGGGCATGCATTCGCAGCGTGTTACTGAAGTTTGATATTTTTTCTCCTCCGTCTGAACGTGTCTCCTTCCATCTCCCCCCACCCAACGACAAGCAGTTGATGCGCGTGAGTTATATGACAGTGATAACAGACTAATAGTGTCACCCGTAATGTAACTGATATGACGAGGCAATTGTGATAGTGGTGGCTGTAGTCAAACGGTGTCCGTGAGTAATGATTGGAAAATTTATTTAGTTTTGATGTGGTTTAATGTTTAGAGATATTTATAGCGCATTGATAATGTTGTTATTGCCGATGAGAGAAGCTTTGCTATTTTATTAAATCTTACTGACTCAAGGAAAGTCGTCTCTACGAGTGAAGCAATCTGTGACTACACAAATGAGAAAGGTGTTGAATGTTTATGCGAACCAACATACTTCATTTTAAATAGATATTGTTATAGTTTGTGTATTTAATTTTATCCCTATAAGAAATATTATTTAACTGAACACATATTTTATGTTACACTAAAACAAAAAAGCACATTATTAAAGGGAAATGCCCTCTTCCCCTCCTAATAAAGACTCACCTGGTGCGATGCATTGGATACGTACATCAGGGCAGTTTTTTTGTGATATTTATCACAATGCGATTTCTAAAGAACCGCAATATTTTCGTAGCGCGGTATTTACCACATAGTGCGATATATAGCGATTTTTATCGCAGCGCGATATATCACGCGTATTGCGATATATCGCGCGTATTGCGATATATCGCGCGTATTGCGATATATCGCGCGTATTGCGATATATCGCGCGTATCGCGATACTTTTGAAATATCGCATCGCGATACGAATATTCAAAATATCGCACACCCCTACTTGCCACACGAGTTTGCAATTGCAAATGTCAATGCCAACTGTTTGGTATGGTCTACACAAACATATTCACATGAAACCCAACTGGTTACAGTTATTACAGGCCCAGAGTCCCAAGGATCAAAGCCTTCATTGTAAATTTTGTATAGGCAGCCTGAGGCTTAGGGTAGCCATTCCCTTCCTGCTCATTGAACTTTATTTTTACAGATTTCAATTGGCTATAGAAAGCACTTCCAAGAGTTTTTAAAGCCAGTTACAATATTAATCGCAAGAAAATATCTCTTGCATGGAAATGAGCTATTTGCCTCACACATTCAACGAAAGCAGGGTAGGGAATGATCACAAAACAATAGCCAGGATAGAATGTATGTTTACATTACATGCCTTGAGCTAAAATTGTTTTTAATGCCTGCGAGTAATGAGCTATTCTTTTATAATTTCTAGACTTTCTTGGATCTCATAAATATGATGCACCCCATTTCTGGTATATTAATTTGTTTTAATGTTTGGCCTACAAAAGAAAAATTGTCATAGATTACAGCACACCCCACTTTCAACTACAATCACAATCACATCTTTGTTTTTCCAAATAATGACTAGGGTCAACTACAACAGTTTGTGTCACCACATGACCTCTGTCTTTCAGAGCTACAGTCTTCGAAATCACTCTCTAAATGATAATTACCTGGCTCAGCATGAAAGTGATATGTTCATTCCAAAGTGTTACTTCAGTTACCACTCAATTAGCAAAATAAAAAATTGTAACACGAAACTGTAAACAAATCAAAACTTTAAATAAAATCATCATCCAACAAAAATAGCTTTAGACTAACTTATTCAATCCAAATGTAATTTGAACTCGAAAACACAAAAGTAAAGCAAAGATCAAAACCACAACAATATCACAAACATTATCTGAAAACTGAACACCAAGCACATATAACAGCTAACAAAAATAATAAGATGAAGCAATTATGATACTGTGTAACTCGTGCTGGTTGGACAAGTAGCTATGCATACATTATTGTCACCACGTGTTGGAAGTGATAATAAGATAAGCACAGATTCCATTGGATTCCAGTTTAATACGTACCAAGTTAAGTCCACATCACTGATGCACTGAGCAGGAAACATTATGTTTAGGAAATGTTAGAGCATATGTTACACTGTTACCTTGGCTTGAGCATTCACCAGATCTCTTGTAAGTTTAAATAAACAAGGATAATAATGACAGATGAGATTTACTGTCTGGTAGGGGTCCAATAGTTTCCAGCATTCTACCTGAAAGTTGGTTTTGTAGCCTACACAATTTATTAATAAAATGATGCAAATTTTATTAATGGTTAAGTTCTTACAATCACTAGTTTACACCAAAATTTTAAACAGAAAAGGCAAACTAAATTAATTTAATAATTCTATTGAATTTCAAGTGTACTACAATCTCCAGAAGATTCACAAAACCTTAATGTCCCATTTACAACGGATTCCTAACATTACAAAGGCTATTTTGTTTTGGTCACAGTATTCTTGATTAAGCACACTGCCATTCTGGTAAACATTTTAGTTTATGGTAAAAAAAAAAGACTGTTCTGCACACGAATGACTAAACCTAACAAAAAAATCATCAAGCATTATGTTTCAACATTCAAACACAGCACTGATAAGGAGAAGCAAAATAACGTAAACATACTAGTAAGACTATGCATATTATATAATTCACAATGAGTCCAAACAGATTGTTGCAGGTCATATGATCATAGATTGTTCATGGTATGATGAATAAAAAGTAAATGACGAGATCGTAAGACATGTTTGTTGTTCGGGTGTACTTGACAGCAAACAGATTTATGAGAGGGGGAAAATATTTGTATGAACATTTGTGGCATATAATTATGTACCTGGATAGAGTCCAAGAAAACACACAGAATCAGTGGGAAACTAAATGTGAAAGGGAAAATATATTTTGTTACTAATACGTAAGTAATACAGATTTATTTTTACTGTTCCAATGGGTAAAAAATCAAGAATCACTACTCAGTGTGTACTAGTCAAACTTTTGATTTTAAAGGTATAGTTTACCAATGAAAAATGTTTGTATAGACCAGTGGCGGTACGTCCTATTGGGCTGCAGCCCTCCTTGATTATTTGGGAATTACAGTAAATAATTTTCATTTTCACAGCTGGTGTTATAGAAGATAATTTGTAATAATATCATTTGAACTACCTACTCGCCAAAACAGTCTGAGGAATGTGAGAAAGTTCTAAAGAAATACTTGTGTACGCATGTCCTGCCTCAGGTAGTCTGAACTAGGCAGGGCTGTGCGGCGAACAGCCTGTCCGACCTTGTTGGCGCATGTGCAGAGCACGCCCCGGCCTCGTGAACCCACAAAGAAGAGGGGCGGTGGTATCTGATAAATAGCGTGCTTGTGGGCTGCTAGCAAACCAGCCCGGCTCACAAGAAACGCGCGCCACGCTGCACTGCATTAACAACAGACGCAACTTGTCACTCAACTCGCTCGTTTCACGACATCACTGGAGTAAATTGTACCAAAATTTAATGACCTGTCCTACACACCGTGATGCTTACTACAAACTTTTCATATTTTTTTGTATGGGACTTAGTTATTTAGTAAAAAAAATTTAATATTGTAACTACATTTTCCCTCAAAACCCAACTGAAACACATTTGTAAAAAAAACTGGTCTAAAGTAGCATTTTTCTACATATGTGGAATTTTTAAACATATTACGCCAAAAAGAATAGTATAGGAATGATACATTTTAGATGTTGCTCCTTCATGCCTAGGTGTTACAGTTTCTTTGCAGCCTATTATTTCACACAAATTATAATAAATGAATATCAACTTAAAAATAAAAAATAAAATAGAAGTGAATTTGCTATTCATTTTTAAAGAACATACTTTAAAGCCGAGCACTTTACCGGTCCATATGGCAAAGAAGTAAAATATTGAACTCACAGACGAAAAATTTCAAAACTTGATTTTCTGTCCGGCCACCATCATAACAATTACAAAGGTATTTTTTTTTTACTGTACGTCCTATTCAGATACCTTCAAAATCTGCCTTATTTATGTTTCTGCAGTAGACGACACAGAAAGCCATAACCAAATTTTCCCCTTCCTATACGCGAGTATTTCGTAATAGGGGAGGTTACCAGTAGAATTTACCATTCTGTATCTATTATTTCACTGAATTTATTAAGATATTTAGGCAGCGCTTAATATTTAAGGTCTTATGAGTTATTTTCTTGTGTTTCTTTATGTTTTAATTATGTATAACATCTTTCTTTATATTTATAAAACTTGTTGCTGGAAGTCTCTAACCTCCCTCCTTGCGTACGGCTCTTACCCTATATAGACAGTTCACAATAAAGTGAGCACTGTATAACAAGTTATTGCGAAATTTGTTCCAAGGAAAGTACGATGAATGAACTTCACGCACAAGTAACGGGTAGCCACATATTAGTGACCAGTTAGTTGAAACATGTTTTTGACTTAATATTTTCATGTCAATCCAATGTCTGATGCGATTTCAACTCGGCATAAGTTTCCACATAGCTACCCTTGTTTTTCTCCACCTACTTGCTACTTCAAGTGCTTAACACAGTCATCCAAATGTAAGCTACATTAATTAAAATTATGTTTGGGAATTTTGTGAATTTTGTTTTTAAAAAATTACAATAATCCAAAAGCATGTTAAATTTGTTATAATTACGCTTGTGGATTTTGTGCATTTTGGTCTAAAATAACCTTGAAATGTTTTTAATTGTTTGAGGAAAAAGAATAGCGGCAACTGCTTGAAACATGACTTTGTTTTCTCTACTATTCTCCTTTCACTCTTAATTGAGTTTTAGGATAAACAAAGCAAATTATAAACAAACATTTTCATTGGCTGCCGACCGCCGTGCACTGTGATCTTGCATAAGAAATAGATCTTCGTTATCTGTAGTGTACTTATAAATTTACCACTCCATCACTTAATGAGAGTTTTATTAACAAATATCTAAAATATATAGATGTTGCAAACACAATCTACGACTCTATATGTTTATTACTATAATTATAATTAGTGGATGACACGTCCGTACAGTTGGTTCACAGTTATTTAACGACTGACGCACTGTTAAACGTACGAGTTTCTTGGTACACTTGCTAGTATTTAGAGTTGTACGATACTCTGAAAATACCAACAGATTAGTTCAGTAGTAATTACCACAGTAAAAATAAGACAGACATATCACAATCATATATAATGTTTTATTTTTTCAAAGTATTTTTGGACGTTAACGCGTCAATGTTGTGGTTACTGCGAATGTTTTTTGCTTGTTCGTCCATTTTCCGTTCCAGTTCGTCCGAACCAGTGGTCCGAACCAAAGTTCCTTCATCTATTTTGTTCCATCCTCGCGTCGGTTTATTTTTACGTCACTTGCGGATTAGGTTAATGTGATGCTGGACGCGAACAGTGAAAATGGCTTGGTTTTCGAAACGTGGATATATGTGTTCATTACTAAACAAGCTGTGGTGATATTTATAAGGCAAGAATAAAAATCTCGCATAGCATTCTTTTATATATATACATATATAAACAATATGTATCATGAATTACCAACAGATTGTTTGGTGATTTTAAAAATGTCATTTTTCAAAAACTAAGTACAAAATAATCCAGAAGGACTTTACAGTAAGTTTAATCAATCATTTTATTGACAACTTTTTCCTGCACGTAATACGAAATTTCCGTTACGTTAATACCAGAATATTCGAATACAATCGTTAGTCACGACTTGACAATTACAATTAAATTTTGAAATATATTGTAATTGCACATGATGTCAATATTTCTATCAAGTTTTTATGTAATTTTTGCTTGCCTATGTCAACAACACGTACAAAATTTTCACGCAATATTGTTTTAATATGTACGCATTGTTGTTTCCTATGATACCAACTGTACACACTTTGGTTGGTTGGAAATAGTACGTTGGCACGAAGCACAAATTGAGCCAATTAGAAGCTAGCGAAGTGCAATGATATTACGTTATTTGTTTACTTCAGAACTCAACTTAGAGTGAACAGAGAATAGGGACTAGTGAGGGCCTTTAACAGAATGTTTCTTTTAAAAATATTAATAAATCTACCAAATGTATATTCAATGTTTAGACACAAGAATTGCTAAAATAGCACCATTTTGCACCTTGAAATCCAAATTTTCCGGGGGAGGACCCCAGAGCCCCCCTCCTTCAGTGTTCCTCCTCATACGCAGCCCTACATATGTCAAACTCCACAAGCCGCCCCTGGTATAGACGTTCAAATTAGCCGTATGTAATGAAAATAGTAGTTTTCTATCTTCGAAATTTTCAGTTTTTCGTTAGTTTATGTTACATTGGTTAGGTTAATTTACATTGGATTAGGTTAGTCTTGGTTATTTTACCATTAAGTTTCCCATTTTTCCTTAGGTTAGGTAAGATCACTTTACCTAACCTTACTTAAGGTAACCGAACCAAATGAAAAATGGAAAACATAACATTAAATTACTTAACGTAACCAAAACTAACGTAAACTTAACTTAAACTAACCTAACTTAACCAAACAAAAAACTGAAAACTTGGAAGTTAACAAACTAAAATTTTCCTTATGAACAACAACTTCTAATGTCTATATAAACATTATTAATTAATAAACCATTCCTTTAAGTATTATTAGTTTGGCCGGTACACAATGAATAGCTATCATTATTTACCCCTCTGTGTACTAATAGGGGTGACACTTTCTTTATCTTATGCACTGCAAATTTACTAATGACTGCACACAGCTAGGAAATACTACTGAAAAACATTTTCTTTTCTTTACAGCATACTGTATTTGTACTAAAAGCTGAGGTATTTATTATGAATTGAACGGCAATTAAGGAACTATTTATTTTGTTGCTTGTAGGCTTAAGGGCTTGTTCCCGAGTTTTTTTCAGACTGGTGCCAATAACTCAAATATTTTTTAACCAAAAGTTTTGAAAAAATTTGAGTCAATGTGCAATCACACTACGCACAATACTGTGGACACGTTTTTTAAAATAATGTACCATTCGCCAGCAAAAAAATAATTTCCTTAATTTTTGCTTATTTTCACGACAAAAAACGTGGTACTTTGGGTAATGAAATCTAAAAAACTGTTCAGTATAATTCTACAAAAAATTCAGCTACAGATTATAACATATAAGTGTCAAAATTGTTGAGCGAAATTTTGATATGAGTATTAGGTAGCAATAAATAAATATTATCGAAATCACTGCAAAACTCCGTAACAAGGCCTTAAGTACTGTTAAGTGTCAACAACAAGTTATAATATTAATCTTTTTTTCAAATAAAGTAAAATATTGTTTTCTACACATTAAATAGAACTAATGATAAAGAAAAAGGAATAACTGAAGTATACAATACAGACACTTACCCATATTTATTTTCCATCTTACAAGTAACGTAAGGATTCTGCAGAATTCGAGGTGTTGTTTCCATTACTCGCAGCAACAAATTATCCAAATAATCTTCCAGATCTTTTAAATAATTTTCCATGTGTGCCAGTTTTCTGTTTTGGTGTTCTACAGTACTTTGTAGGCCACATACCAACTCAATCAAATCCTATAATACATAAATTATACAAAAAGTCTAAGAAATAGGTTAAGATACTCAGTACATGAAAAAACAAAAAAAAAAAAAAAAAAATATAAAATAAAATACATTTTATCATGTTTTCAGAATTTAAGTTACAAATTTTGGCTAAGTTTGAACAAAAATATTTCTCAATGTGAAGTATTAGTAACAATATTTATATACTAGTAAACTGAGATAAAATTATCAATAGTATACATATATCAAATCAATTAATAAAGTGAATGATATGAAACATCATCAACGTCCTCGAATGGCTTCGAGTTTGACTCTCTAATTTTTTGCTCAATTTTGGAATATATTTTTTACAAGATAGCAATTGTGAATGGGAAAAGGCTTTGTGGCTGATATACGCAAAATGTAAAGGAAGATGAATTACATCTTAAAAGTGATGGAAAATGTAGCAAGAGTTATCACATTACGTGTACTAATGTAACGTCAGATTATTTCAAGTTGATTCAGCCGGTAAATCAGCACGTGAAATGGATTTGTAATGACCGTATTGCAAGGTTACAAAAAATAAGAAAGTATGACATCACTATTGAAGAATATCTTCACATCTCTGAACTGGTTGGTAAGCTGACAATAGTAGTAAAATCTGTCGTAAAGGTAAATAAGGATATAATTAAGAAACCTGATGCATTTCTCAAAGAAAATAAAAATCAAGATCAGGATTAGCCACTGATTTTTGACCCTTTGTAAATAAATGGAGAACTTTTGACTCTACTAAAGAAATCTGATTCAGTTGAACAAAAACCATAATGAAGTAAACATTATGAAAATAAAAGTAAAGATGTAAAACTGAAATCAAAGGAGTCTACAACTGAAATAGAATTACGTGAAGCTGAACAACTTGAAGGTAACAGCTAATTAGATAAACATGTAGGCCTAAGCTAAGAAGCTGTCAAACAGACTCTGGAACTCGGAAATTCCACGGCAATTTAGAATTTCATGGTTTTGAAAAAATCTAAAACTGAGGAAAAGGAAGCTAGAAAATCATACTCCTAAATTTTTACAGTAAACAAAAGAGTGGAAAAAAGCAAGATGGTAAAGCTAAGATTTTTTAACGTTTGTTGCAATGGGAGTTTACAATTAGAATTTATTGGTTTGGGGACACACGCCATTGCATGAGCAATGGCATATGTCCTCAAACCAATAAATTATGGTAAAGTTGACCAGCAAAAATTTGCAAAAAGGGGAAAAGAGATTTAATTTGTATTTCATTTCTTAGCCTGGAATTTGAAAGTAGTGACATAAAAAACTAAACTGAAGTATATATAATGATACAGTGGAGAAATTAACCTTCATAATTCTTAACAATTACGAATCTTTTACTGTTGGTGTGTTAAATAAAGACTATTGGTGAAGTCTATTCTTCTGACTTTAGCTGGGCTAGCTCACCCTTATTGTGTTTCATCATGTGTTCCTTAACATTTTCGTTTCTAAGAAGATTTTAACTGTGCGCCCACGAGTTCCGGCAATGAACTCGCTAGTCCCCCTCTCCTTTCAGACGTCTCATGTTCGTATATCTTTGGACGGCCTCTACCATATTCGTGCCTTCCCCCCTTTTCCCCTTCCCCTCCCGGCCGGCTAGTCGGTGCCGCTGACGCTTGCCTCGGGGCACTCTGCCTCTGCTTCTCGACCAGCATGGTTCGAGAGATCAACTCGTGGCCGACGCGGCACCCGTGACTTCTACTGGCAATGTTTGGTATGTTTTGATTTGATACTTAGTTTTCTTAATCCTTTAGCATTCGCATTCTTTTGGTTTCAACTAACTAATCTGTTTTCCGTTGTGTGGTGCCGTTTCAGCCGCGAGCTGACCTACGCCCCTTTTAACTTACCAGTGTGGTATGTATTTGATTGATGTTATTTAAATCTTTAATAATGCACTTTAATTCTGGATTGCCGTTTTGTAATGAATGATAACGTGTAATTTCCACTAAATAAACCTAGCAGTTATTTGAATTATCTGAGTTTAATTCAGTATTGTTCGAGACTATTTTACCTTGTCCCAGTCTTGTGTATTATGTTACCTTTAAGGTTAGTAGTGGGAGTGGTAGGAAGAGTGTGCCTTGGCATGAGATATGTGTCTCTCGTCCACGGACTCAAAGCCGTCTTTATATGTATTGTGCTGGCAGTGTAAGAAACGGGCACAATTTTCTGCGCAACTCTGCTGCGGCTGTGTGCCAAGGAAGTTGCTGTCTGTTTTAAATTTTGATCCAAAGGTGACGTACACGGGACATTTTGCGGTAAATAGTCAGATAGGTTTGGATTTCTTTAGTGTCCATGAGCGGATGAGGTTAATTGTTTTGTTTATTGCAACTTATATTAACTTGCGTCATGACGAGTGTTCCAGATTTCGTGTTGCAGTACTGTTATCTGGAGCTTTGTGATTATCTGTCAAATGCCGGAGTTGCGTTTGAATGGAGTGAGGATGTTACTGCGTTGCCTATTCGCGCTATGTCTTACATTAATTCATTGCACATTGTTAATTATACAGCTTGAGGAGGCTCAGATGTTGCCGCTGACCGTCCTGTTACCGCACGGCAGACTGTGCTAAAGGAAAGGGTTAAGTCTATACCGCTTTTGACAGCAGTGTACCCTGATTCGGTCATTAGTTTTTGTTGGCTGTAGATGACGTGTACCAGGGATTGCAGTGTGACAATCAGGAGTGTCTGTTTTTGACGTGTTTGTCGGCTAGGATCGGGGCACAGGCAAGTATGATGTTGGCACATATTGTGCGAACTGTTGTCAGTTATGACTATTTTAAAGTACAACTGTTAGAATGTACTGGTGTCAAGGCTGATTGGTCGGCAGTGAAGAAGCCATTCATTGACAGGCATCAACGACCGGAGGAATCGGTCACTGCGTACATTTGCTGCGTTCTGAATTGTGCTCGCGCAATGAACTTGAAGCGGCCAGTGTCTAAGTTGGTGCACGGTATAATGGGTCATTGGGTGCCTAGCGCCCGTGCGCAACTATTTGTGAGAGCTACTCCCGTTACCGTTGATGAGTTGCGTCAACTAGCTCTGGAGGTGGATAGGCAACTGTCCTTGGTGACAGATTATCGCCGTCGTGTTCCCGTTAATCCAGATGTGTCGCACTGTGGGTCTGTTGTACAGACTGTTGTGAGTCATCGCTTGGTCACTCCTGACGTCGGGCATCATTCAGTGACATGTGGACAGAGTCAGATGCGTCGAAGTCAAGTCAGTGCTGCTCGGCAGGTAGCCTCGGTGCCCGTAGCAAACTCGACGAGTGTTGAGCGTACCATGTTACGTTGCGCTAACTGTTGTTCGCGCGGACATGTAGCTCAAAATTGTGCGCTACCAGAAGTGGAACCAGGCTTAAGGGCATGTTTTCGCTGTGGTCGGCAGGGACATCTCAGATTTCAGTGTCAGGGAAACTGAGGTACGCCGCCCCTTTGCGCGTTAAGAACACGCAGTGTTTGAATTCTCAGGTGACGCGCGTCGATTGTTTTGTGTCGGTGTCTCTGTATGACATCTTCCGTGCCACCTTAATAGATACTGGAGCCTCACACTGTTTCGTGCGCGTGATCCTCGTTTGAGTTCTCGGGTTGACGACTCATCCGCACTGGAGCTGTGTGTGGCAAATGGACAGGTTGTCAAGTGCACTCGTTCTGTCAGACCTTAAGTTTAAATGTGTCTATAATTATATAGACTATATCATTGTAATACAGCAGTACCTTTGAGGAGCACTTGGGACATTTGCGCCTGGTTTTTACCCGGTTGCGGTCTGCCGGTCTTACTGTCAACCCTGGAAATGTCACATGGGCGTCGTCGTCAGTGAAATTCTTGGGGTATGTGGTGTCCGAGGGGCGCTTGATAATGGACCCTGAGCGAGTCCGTCCTATCGTTAAGTTCCCGCGCCCGAAGAGTGTTCGAGGGGTTTCACGTTTCCTGGGCCTGTTGTGATATTACTCCCGCTTTGTTCCTCATTTTTCGGAGATTGCCGCACTGCTAAATTCCCTGAAGCGAAAGAATGTAGTTTTTGTGTGGGGCGAATAACTGGAGCTGAGTTTTGTTAAGCTGAAGACAGCCTTGGCTAATGATCTGTCTCTGCATATGGCTGATTTCGATCTCAGGTTTGTGCTTCATGTGGATGCCTCCAGTGTTGCGCTTGGTGCAGCATTGAGCCAGTGGCGGGATGGCTCGTTGTGTCCAGTTGGTTTTGCCAGCCGTACGTTGTCCGTCGGTGAACGTCGGTTGAGCTCGTTTGAAAACGAGGCCCTAGCATGCGTCTGGGGGATGGCCAAATTTGACTCCTTTCAAAGGGCGTAGAATTTGATCTATGTACTGACAACCAAGCAGTTTTGTAGTTGTTGGGGCATGCTAACGACTTTGGTAAATTAGGTCGATGGGCTTATCGGCTGCTGCGTTTCCGTTTCGTTATCAAACACATACCAGGGTCAGATAATGCCGCTGCCGATGAGCTGTCGCGCATGTAGGACCCCGACGAGTTTATCGTCGAGCCTTCTACAACTGCATCCTTTGGAACCTTAAGCGCCGCCTTTACTACCAGCCAGAGTTTCTATGTAAGACTTCAGGAAGCTCAGTCCTCTGATCCGGTGTGTTGTGATCTCGTCGCCGTAATCCAACGCGGAGACCAAGTCCCTTACGTTGTTAAAGACAGTCTCTTGTATTACGTGGGATGCAGAGGGAGTGTAAAACGTCTTATGGTCCCTGAACGTTGTAGGGCTGAGTTAGTATCCTACTATCACGACTCTCCCTTTGGAGGTCATCTGGGGCGCCAGGGCATGCTAAAGAAACTGTGTGGACGCTTCTATTGGCCCACGGTGAATAAGGATGTGCGCCAATACGTTCGGCGGCGAAGTGGTGTTTGCACGTTAAACCTGCGCAAAATTCTAGAGTGGGACTGTACACAGAGGATTCCGTGTCATACAGTTGGGAAACGGTGCATTGTGACGTGTTTGGCCCTTTGGTTAGATCTACCAAGGGTAACCTGTACATTTTGATATTGTTGGATGTTTTCTCCAGTTTTGTCATCTTAATTGCGTTAAGGTCTTTGAAGAGTAGAGAGATAACCAGAGCATTGTCCGACCGAGTGTGGTCAGTGTTTGGATCTCCAGTTAATGTCGTGACGGTCAATGCGTCTTATTTTGTGTCAGTTCAGTTCCGTGACACGTGATTCCGATGGGGCATGTCACGATTTACATCTCATACGTATTTCCCTTGTGGAAATAGAGTCAAGCGATTAAACAGGAACTTGAAGTGTACCTTGACTGCTCTTTACCACTCCCCCCAGACTTATTGGGACCAGGATCTGGACCTAATAAACTTAGGCGTTAATTCTGCAGTATCTGGGGTGACAGGACATAGTACAGCTCACATTGTTTTGGGGCGAGATGTTCTGCATCCATTATTTAATGTTTGGGGCGTGCCGTCACCTGCCGTTCCTATGTCGGATGTCTATAGAGAGCGACTCGCTGCTGATGTGTTGGCTCTTCTGTATGACGAACGAGTGTGCCTTCAGGCCCGATATAATGCTGGCCAGGTTCCGGCCGATTATCAGGTTGGGCAGTCTGTCTATTGTAAGTCTTTTTGTCTTCTTTCTCGTCCTGACGATAGAGGTAGTAAGCTCCTTACCCGTTTTGTTTGTCCTTATGATGTGGTTAAATTGCTTGGACCGAACACCGTGCTTTTGGCTGATCCCAACACTGAGCGTATCGTGCGGAAAGTACACGTGAGCCACTTGAAACATGCCGTGGGTAACCCGGAAGACTAATGCCTTGCAAGTTGTTGTGTTGCAGGGTGATAGAGATGTACGAGGCGTCACATTGAATCTTTGGTGCCAGCACACACAAGAGAATTTTGGCTCCGCAGGGGGGGGGGGGGGCGCTCCCCTGAATCCGCTTTTCCCTGTTGTTCTTATCCTGGGTTTCTTATCCATGCGTGTGTGTAATAATAGTGAGGTGGAGTGTCGTACGTGTGTTTGTGTATTTAGTGTTGTGTTGTAATGCGTGTTTGTTTGTGGTAGTGTTGTGTTTGTTTGTGTTTTTACCTCCGGAGGATATCATATTGAGGCTGTAATATTAAGGTTATGTGATTGTGATTATAAAGGACATAACCGTGAGAATATTTTGAGTACATATTTGTTATGAATACGCTTATAATTTACGGTGCACTGAAGTATGCATTATATGGATAGTGTTTTATTGTATTTTATATAATGTGTTATTCATTTATGAATATATTTATATTTACTTTGTACCTAATGTATGTTGTGTATCACACTTTATTTATTTGTTGATGGAGAATTTATTGTAATGTGTTTTGTCAATTTGATATTTTTGTGGAAATATTTGACTAAATGAACTGTGTGAAAAGCTACTAGACTGCATTGTGTATCATACTGGAAAGTGTATTGCATTATGCATTCAGTCAATTTAATAGTTCAGATACTGAGTGATTTAATAGAGTAATTTCCATTTTTTGGCTGCATTTACAGGGGCTTTCGGGTTTGTGCTTTTGATTTTAATCATTTCCTTTTTGTTGCATTGCTTGGGATGCTTCTCTTCCTGTATCCCTGAGGCACGAGATGGTACCTACTCGTCACGAACTATGAAGTGGACTTACGTCTGGTGCAGAGGCTCGTAAACAGGTTTCATCTCGAAGGAGTGTCCTTCCTCGACTTTTTATGGACCTATCAGATTCGTTCTTCGTGAGTGGCAACCAGCGTGATCTAAGGTCTGTGAGACCCGCTGTGTTATTTTGAGTGGGGGAATTGAGCTGGGCTAGCTCACCCTTATTGTGTTTCATCATGTGTTCCTGAACATTTTCGTTTCTAAGAAGATTTGAACTGTGCGCCCACGAGTCCCGCCAATGAACTTGCTGGTCCCCCTCTACTTTCAGACGTCAGATGTTCGTATATCTTCAGGCGGCCTCTGCCGTCTTCGTGCCTTCTCCCCTTTTCCCCTTCCCCTCCCGGCCGGCTAGTCCGTGCCACCAACGCTTGCCTCAGGGCACTCTGCCTCCGCTTTTCCACCAGCATGGTTCAAGGGATCAACTCGTGGCCGACGCGGCACCCGTGACTTCTACTGGCAATGTTTGGTATGTTTTGATTTGATTCTTAGTTTTCTTAATCCTTTAGCTTTCGCGTTCTTTTGGTTTCAACTAATTAATCTGTTTTCCATTGTGTGGTACCGTTTCAGCCGCGAGCTGATCAACGTCTCTTTTAACTTACCAGTGTGGTATGTATTTGATTGATGTTATTTAAATCGTTAATAATGCAGTTTAATTCTGGATCGCCGTTTTGTAATGAATGATAACATGTAATTTCCACTAAAAAAACCTAGCAGTTATTTGAATTATATGAGTTTAATTCAGTATTGTTTTAGACTATTTTACCTTGTCCCAGTCTGTGTATTACATCACCTTTAGGGTTAGTAGTTGGAGTGGTAGGAAGAGTGTGCCTTGGCATGACATATGTGTCTCTCGTCCATGGACTCACAGCCATCTTTATTTATATTGTGCTAGCAGTGTAAGAAACGGACACAGACTTCAGGCCCAAATATACGTTTGTCAATAAATTTGTGAACTATAAGAGAGGTTTAACTTAAAGCTCAGACAACAGAAAGGAAAAGGTTGATAGCTGATTACATCAATCGTGATATCACCTATTAACCTTTCATCAAAGATTTGAGTGAAAATGATCTTGTAATATGAAGAAATAGGTACTGATATAATGAACCTTGTAGTATGTCATGTGATTTTAAATTATATATTTTACTATACACTCTAATAAAAATAAGCTTAGTCAATTAGATTAGTTTTTGGCTGAAGAGAACTGTAATATTGTATGTATATGTTAACAATGGATAATAAATGAAGAAAACATTTTCTGCATAATTGATGGTATTAGTACTGTCGTATGTTTTGTTGTGCAACTAATGCACATGACGGTGTAGTAATTTTTGCCTATTCAAGCACTGATTTTACTGTTATCGAAACTACTGCATTTTGTATCGAAAAGTTTTTGAAGACAAGAGTTTCTATTTTCAATGCATTGAAAACAGTAATCATTTCTATCTGAAGAGCTCCTGTGGTAAAATTGATATTTTTCTTATTAATATCGATAAATTTTCATCCCATGTCAATCTAATTACAAAATTTAATATCAGTCTTGGTGGTGATATGAAAATTTATATTAAATACAATACTAGGGATAGTGTACTTCTAACCTCTCTTCTTAGATAATTTGGAATTTACAGTACTATTTTTGAGCCTATCTGTAATAGTCATTGTCTTGATAATATTATGACATTCATTGAGAAAAATACCAGAGTGGCATAGTTAACACAGTACTTTCAGACCATTGTGTTGTGTGGATTAGCATCTGAGTTGTCTCCTATTTATATAAAGCTAGTTATTCATGAACACATATTTTACATAACAAAAATGCTGATAACTTTATGTCACATATATTTTTAATGACTTCCTTGATAAATTTCTGGCATTGTTTAGGTTATGCTTTCCATTGATGAGAATTTCACGCCAATCTGAGATTATATTTGCACCTAAATTTAAGTGGTTTACTCCTGAACTTGAAATAATAAAAAACAGACTTAAGATTTATTATATAATTTGTACATCTAATTCTACACCTATTACAGTGAATAACTATCTTTACTACCATAGAATCTATAAAACTACCATAAGAACAACTGAGCTTGAGACCAACGCCAAGCTTATTCAATCATTTATGAAGAAATGACAGGATGCTTGGAGACTTATTAAAGAAGGAATAGGACTATGTATTGGTCCCTTAAGCAGATTGTTTATCACTATATACCCTGAAAATTTTAACTATTACTTTATCTCTGTATCTGATGGCATTAAGAAGTGTGTTAATAGTTCTCCTGATTCGCTGAACAGCTTTAGAAGAAGAAACAAGTTTTTAGTACACATGTTAACTTTAAGTGGACTTTCATTTCTCGTGTCAGATGTTATAAGTGCTGTATCTCGGATGCATTGGTCAACATGTAGAGACATATAGGACATGTCAAGCAATTTCCTGTTTGAAATAATAAGTCTTAATTGCTGCTCCATCTTTCCAGATGTATTAAAGCCTGTTTGGCTAATGGAGTTTTTCTTCAAAAGTTAAAAATAACTACAGTTGTTCCTATTTATGATCCTATCACTCTTATACTGGTTATTGGAAAAATTATTGAATGTATTGCAAAAATTCAACTTGCTTCTTACGTTGAACCTATTAATATATTCTTTCCTACTAAATTTGGATTCAGGGAAGGCAAAAGTATTATTAGTTGGATTATAAAAGTGTATTGTCATACTGAAAAAAAAATTTTCACCTCAGACCACTCTTTGAGCTTTCTATTTTGTATTCCATCATATTTAACAACAACAAAAAAATTTTTTTTAATGAATATATGGTAATGTTAATAAGTTTTTAACGTCTCATTTAAATACCGCTTGTGGTGTACCTCAAGGATCTATACAAGGACCACTACTCTTTTAACTATGGTAAATGATTTTAATGTAATGTGCCTGCAATCTCTGTTATTTAGGTTGAAGACACTACTTTGGTAAATTCAAGTGAGACATTCAAAATCTACACAATTCAGCTCAGTTATTTCTAAATTAAGCTAAAATATTTAGGCTAATGGCTTTCTCTTATATGAAAATAAGCCTCAGAATATAATTTTCTCATTAAATGAAACTAAGGTAGATATGAATTCTGTAAATATTCCTGGCATTATTGTAGACAGCAAATTAACTTGAGAACCCCATGCAATATTTGTTTCAAGTAAGTTGTCTCAGATTCATTTATATGCTAAAAAGATTAATAGACCTTGTACCATAATTTCAATTACAAACTTCTTACACTAGACCCCAAATTTTACGAATACTCACGGTTCCTCTCATCACATTCGTAAAATCGCTTTCTTCATAAAATCGATAGCAGCCTATTTGACCCCCCCTCCCGCCTACTAAAATTTTTGAATTTCATTTTTTCTGCAAAGTGCCTCTAGTTGTACCTCGACTTCCATAGCGCTTTGCGAGAAATTAATCAATGTAATAATGGAAACATAAATAGATATTGGTAGCGAGACATCATACGATCAAAAGCATACCAGTGAGCAGTAAATACGACCGACCTTTGTCCACAAAAATGAGAAAACCCGAGATTCCGAATGTCTTCTCTTGAGTGTAACGCCCAAATTCCGTAACGATTAATGGAAAAATAAGACAAGTGAAAGTTTAAATATAAATTCATATTAAAAGGTAGAAGTCTTAACGATTAAAATAGCATATCTGAACAGCAGCTATGACAATCCCTTGTCCCCAAAAAAATGATAAAACCGAGCCCCCGAGTACACTCTCGTGAACGAATATGCTGACTTCCTTAGCATTTAACGGAAAAATAAAGAAAGTGATTGCTGAAATATAAAGACATATCAATAGGTAGAAGTCTTACGATTAAAATAACACAGCTGAACAGCAGCTATAACAAATCCTTGTCCCCCAAAATTGAGAAAACAGAGCACCCGTGTGGCTTCACGCAAGTAAAAAAAAATCTGTTTTATTTCTTTTAATGCAGAAAACCAGACTAGATATGAATAAAATAATAATTTTATTAAATAGACAGAGGTCTTCAGGGAAAAAAAATGTGAAATTGGTAGCTACAATCTACCATTGTCACCAAAATAAATACGAACTGGTGAACGTATTACGCATTCATTACTAGCCAGCACAATGCCCATGTAAATCATTCATCAAAGCAAGAAGGATAAAGCGAATGTATATTCATTGCACTGTTATATATAACTTCGGAATTAATTAAAAGTAACGTCAAAACAATCCCTCGATATTTGATACTGTAAACAAATTATTGCACGTGAACGTAGTCAGAAGTAGCACACAGGGAGGACAGATAGCGCAAGTGTACGAACGTTCACAAGATTGCGGATAGATAGCAGCACTGCAGCATTTACTGATGTTCAACCAGCCAAAAATACCACTTTTTGATGTTCTTACCTAAAATTGTCGATAATTACGTGCATAAGTGGTTGCAAGTAATTGCTCTCACAGCCAGTAAATTACGTAAAAATAAATTAGGAGTTCCAGGATAGCGCAATACATGAACGTCTAATTTATTTCCAAAGTTTAACATATCCATTGTGCAGAAAAATGTTTCTTCACTTGTGGATAGGTAGCGTGATCATCGTGCTCTCTTGTATGATGCATATTTTATGACAGTAAAGCACTGTTCAAGCAAATTATGTGTCACGTTAATTGTATTAAGTATGTACTGTGTTCGCCCAGAAAAGAAAAAAATAATTTCACGCTATTATCTTTGTGGGGTTCGTGTAAGAACATAAATACATTTGGCGCAAGACGAGAGAAATATGACTTGGAGACGTAGAGAAATAGCCTAGGAGGCCGTACTAGAGTTTTATGAGCAATTGCGCATGCGCCCAAACGATGTGACGATAGTACGGCCTTAATATAGATCCTAATAGAGCATAGTCACGGAGAGAGCAGGCCGGCCTTGGCACAGGCGCGGCGGCGGCATGGTTTTCAAACTGTCATTGCTGCATTTTTAACAGATTTCCACTATTTTCGTTTTATTTTTAATATTGTGACTTGTCAAGTAATAACTGCAGCTCCACAACTCACTAGTGCTGTGAATTAAATAATACATTTTAAAATCATTATCAATGTAATTCCTTAAAATTTTTTCGGTCATAGAATTTTGTTATTTTTTGAGGGTTCCTGGGACAGTATTCGTAAAATCACTACCTTCGTTAAATCCTGGGTTCGTAAAATTGAGGGTCCAGTGTATTTTGCTTTTTCCATCGTACATTAAGATACACTATGTTTCTGTGTGGGAATATTACTAGAATACATGATGTATTAAGACTTCAAAAGAAGGCCATTACAATTATTACTAACTCAGGTTATTGTGACTGACCCCCTACCTACACATCAAACACACACATATTTTTTAAATTAATTATATATATTAAGATTAATGCATGTAATTCTTACAAAACAAAACAACACATTTATAATTACCCAGTCAGAAGTAACAACACTTTATATTCCATTATGCAAATTAAAGAAAACTTAAAGAAACTATGTTAATCTTGGGATTAAGTTTTATAGTAACTTTTCTCAAACCATTAAAAATGTATCTATTCATCTTTTAAAAACAAGCTTAAAAATATTGTTTGTGAAATCCTCTTTACAGTTTAGATGAATTTTTAGATGCAGATATTATGTCTGTGTAATTTTTGTCTCAAGGAGGTCTACCGCATTTATATGTTTAATGACGAATAAAGTTCCATTGTTCTATACAGTGATCCCTCGCCAACCACAGGGCATACATTAAAAATAACACAGCATGTGGTGAAACTGCACTAGGCAAATATAGATTCTTAGCTTTAATTATGAATGTCTACTATATTAAGCATCAGCACCAAGAAAACAGCTACATTTACTTATCACAAATACATTACACTTGTTGACTATCAAAAAGAGACAATTTCGGGGAATTTTGTTTTATAAGAAAGAGTTCAGGTCCAGGAAATCCAAGCGATCATAAGAGGAAGCAGGAATGACGTGGTATGGTAATGTTAAAAAAATTAGTAGTTGGAGAATGCAGAGGAAAATGCTGAAATTGAGGAACCTGTAAAATGAAAGAAGACCTAAAGGAAAACAAACAAAAAAAAATCCAGTAGTACCTGATTGAGAGAGAGTAAAATAGTAAAAGTAATGGGAGGACATAGGACGATGGAGGCGTTTACCTGGCTGACCTGGCCACAGGCTGGAAACAGCACCAGTTAATGAAGCTATAAAAAACTTCTTTGCAATATAAACTTATCTCATGCTCATTTCCATGTATTATTAACTTACACATTGCAATATACTAAGACAGCACGAAAGACACTATAGATAAATACATACATATGAGAACATAAATTTCAAAAGACCCAAGGATGCCACAAATTAATGCTAGTGTTAACACATGCAATATGGTAGCACCACTTTCCATACATATCGGATGTAACAGTACAGCAAGAAAGACACTATAGATAAATACATACAAATGAGAACGTAAATTTAAAGACCCAAGGATACCATACATTATCGCTAGTATTAACACATGCAATATGGTAGCACCACTTTCCATAGATAGTAGATGTAACAGTACTTTTCAGAAGCTTACATTTGAAGGCTTAGAGCACACATATTGCCTGTGCATGCAAATCAAGGGATTAATACTTATTAAAATAAAGTTTTAACTTGACAGCAATGATAACTTGTTCAAAATGTATGTTATAGATGGAACTACTGAAAAAAATTATACATATAGTTTAATCTGTGACTGTTAGTTGTGAGGACAGTATGAAATATTGTTTAGCAGTTAATGGACAAACAATATTTGTGCTTTAAGCCATAGAATCTCCAAGAAGTACTTTGTCTATGACAAAATGCTGATAAGAATATTTTTGTTGCTGTGTTGTATTATGTAGTGCACTTTGAAGATAGGTACACAAAAGTACACTAGACCCCCGATTTTACGAAACCTGGAGGTAACGAAGGTAGCGATTCTACGAATACAATATCAGGAACCCTCAAAACATAACAAAATTCTATGATAAAAAATAATTTTAAGGAATTACATTGATAATAAATAAAACACATATTATCTCATTCACGGCATTAAAATATGAATTGTAGAGTTGCAGTTATTACTTGGTAAGTCATAATATTAAAAATAAAACAAAAATAGTGAAAATATGTAAAAAAATGCAGCAGTGAGAGTTTGAAAACCGTGCGGTGTGTCAAGCCGGCCGGCCTGTCTCCATTAGCTACGACGTAGGATCTATATTGAGGTCGTACTATAGCCGCAAAGTTCCAGCGCATGTGCGTATGCTTATTTCACTATAATACTGCCTCCTTCTAGGCTGTTTCACGACATCATATAGCGCCTCACGCCGAATGTGTTTACGTTTTTACACGAACCCTATAAATAATAGCGTGAAATTATTTTTTTCTTTATTGGTTTAACACCATACGTACTTAAAACAATTAACTTGGTGCATAATTTACTTAAACAATGAGTTACTGCATGTTGTAAAACGTGCATTTCACAAGTGAGAACAATAATAGCGCTACATGTAAGCCACGTGTAGAAACCTTTGTCTCCACTATGGGTATGTCGAACTTGTAAAACAAGTAAAATAAATGGACGTTCATGTATGTATTAGGTAAACCCGGAACTCCTAATATACTTTTACTGCATATACTGGCTGTGAAAGTGATTATTTGCAACCACTTAAACATGTAATTCTAGATGATTTTAGGTAAGAATGTCACAAAATGGCGTTTTTGGAACATTGAACTTCGGTATATGCTACGGTGCCGCTATCTATCTTCCATCTTGTGAACGTTCATACCGTTGCGCTATTTGTCCACTCTGCATGGTACTAATATCTACGTTCTCATGTAAAATATCACCAAAAACATCGAGGGATTGTTTTGACGTTAAGTTATAAAAAAAAACTCACAATGAATAAATACGTCCGCTTTTTCCTTCTTTCTTTGTGAATAATTTACAAGGGCATTGTGCTAGTAACGAATGCTTACTTTTTTTCCCCATTAAACGCTACGTAAATTGGGATGTTCGCTTGCGAGAAGGCACTCTGCAGCTCGGTTTTCTCATGTTTTTATGACAAGGATCGGTCAGATCTATTGTTTAGCGGTGTTATTTTAATCGCAAGACGTCTGCCTATTGATATAAATTTATATTTCAACTATCACTTACCATTATTTTTCTGTTAAATGCTACGGAAGTCGAGCTATTCGCTCGAGGGAAGACACTCGGAATCTCAATTTTCTCATTATTTTGGACAAGGATCGATTATATGTTTTGTTTAGCGGTGTTCTTTTGATCGTAAGACGTATGCCTATTAAAATAAATTTATATTTCAACTATCACATGCTTTATTTTTCCGTTAAATGCTACGGAAGTCGGACTATTCGCTCGAGGAAAGACAATCGGAATGTCGATTTTCTCATTTTTTTAGGACAAGGATCGGTTATATGTTTTGTTTAGCTGTGTTCTTTTGATCGTAAGACATCTGCCTATTGATATAAATTTATATTTCAACTATCACGTGCTTTATTTTTCCGTTAAATGCTACGGAAGTCGGGCTATTCGCTCGAGAGAAGATACTCTGAATCTCTTTTTTGTCATTTTATGGGGACAAGGGTCGGTCATATCTACAGCTCAACAGTGTGACGTGTGGCTACTAATATCAATTTATGTTAACATTATTACGTTGATTAATTTCCCGCAAAACGCTAGTAGAGACATTTTGCAGAAAATGTTACGAAATTGGGGGGGGGGGGGGCAAATAGGTTGTTATCGATTTTACGAAGGTAGCAATTTTACGAACGCAATGAGAGGAACCATGAGTATTCGTAAAATTGGGGGTCAAGTGTATACATTTTTAATCTGCACATTTCAGAATGCAATTTATAAAATAAATTCAAACATAAGATGGATGCAAGAAAGTAATTATTTTATCACTGTGTGATGTGGGAATTCATAACACTGTAACTATAACGATCTTGCAGTACAAAAAAAATTGGTGTATAATTCAGAAAAACAAAATAAAGGCATCAGTACATAGGGATTCCTACGGTATTGCAAGTCATATCAGTGTTCACTATCATATTTTGCAATCTTATATACTGTACAACGTAATTGCAAGATTTTTTTATTTTAACAAACTGTGATGTGTCTGTCACTTCTGGATGACGATGACGAGGGATGGACAGATGGAATGGCCCCTGTACCGAGCAGCCACAATTTGTTGTGACACAGCGGCCACTGTTGTCTTCAGGCCGACGAGCGGAATAGTCCCTGTTCCTTAGCACCACAATTTGATGTGACGTGCCTGCTGTCTCGAAGAATGCCAGAGATTGGCAAATGACTATAACCACCTCTGTCTCAGGCGGTCACCTTATATTTGCAGCAGAAGTTGTAGCAGTGGTGAGTGATGACTATGGTTACTATTCAAGAAATTATATTTTTGTTGACATGCCCGGATAGCCTTAGGTGTACACCAAAAAGTTGATGTCAAAGAAAACAAATCTGTTTCGGTTTCCCGTTATTGACAGTTCCGCAGAAGTACATAGCACTGTCCTTGTTAAAGTACTCAATTCATACAAGTAAGGTTAACAATTTAAGATGCAAAAAGTGAATAGGTGAGTCTGGTGCTCAAGTGGATAACGTCACGAGTGTTTTTTCAGGTTTCTTCTCTGCTGTAATTTGCCTCGGTTTGCTCAATACAAAAAAAAAATGGATACAAATAACTAAGTTACCCGATGGGTGTAGTAAAAACGCAAATGTCCTATGCGCATCTGTTTAGTGCACCTACCTACTGAATTATAATATAAAACACACTAAAAGCATGGATGGCAATACAATCCACTTTACTGGGAAATCCTCCCCCGAGGCTTCACAGCCCTTCTCCAGCTTACAGCGGGACAGACCTCTCGCCTCCCACCAAGGCGATCTGGGTTTGATTCTCAGGCGGGTCGGTCCCCCGATTTCCACATGTGGGAATCATGCCGGACGATGCCGTTGATTGGCGGGTTTTCTCGGGATCTCTCGTTTCCCTATCCTCTTCATTCTAGTGCCACTCCATACTCACCTCATGTCACCCCTCACCAGCGCTAAAGACCTCAATGTTAATCGTTGACCAAAAATCTCTCATTCCAGCTTACAGCAGCGCGCCAACACTTCCACTTTCACTCGCCATGACTCTTTAACTGATATTGTTAACCTGCCATCTCTCCACGTCTGTTTACTAGCTCCGATTGATGACGACTGACTGTTCCTGGATGGACACTCTCGACTTACTTGGCCTCGTGGCAGAGTAATACAACAGGATCCAACTTCATTGAGAAATAAATGGTCAATTGATATTTATAATGGAAGAAAATTACGTAACACAGTTACCGACAAAATTACACAATAGTTTACAACACAATGACTACAAAATACTCATTATTTTTTTAATTGAGGACATGCTATGTCATCAAATTGTCTAATAGTTTTGCGGAGCACCACCTTTCCAGTGTTCTGTTGCACTCTGCCCTACTACCCACGAAGCTAGACCACGGGATCACTGACCGGCCGCATGCCAACACGTACCTGTACGTGCCTCCAAGCGTCTGAACTCTGACCTGCCTGCTAGATGACTCACATCACAGATGAGGCGAACTCCTCGTCTAAGATAAATTTTAAAAATCATAATGAAGCAAAATACAAGAAAAAGTTACATAGAAAAGTAGTTCAAAATTAAATTCTTTTTAAAATGAGTCTAAACACGATACAAATCAAAATTTCCTTGTAAAATTGACTACTTACAAACTTGCCTTAGCAGTTAAATTTAAATTCTGAATAAAATTTTAATGTTAATTTCACTGCCAGCATCCCCAATGTTGGATCCTGCAATATAAATCCACACATTTGATGAACTTTTAAAAAAATTTAAATTTTTACAAACAAGACGAAAAATTGTTAATCAAGTGTTACTTTTTAAAAAAAAATATGAAATTACAATAATACACTAAACTGAGTACAGGTTACATGCCAGTGTGCGTCACAATAGATAGTTTATATTTGCTATGTTTGTCACAATTCATACAACTAAATTATGATTAAGAAAAAAAATTAATATTTAGATACTATGATGGCAACATGTCCTTCTCGTTGGTGTATACGTTTCTGAGCCGTCGTTTCTGTGTCTCTTGTTGTCGATGAGACTAACACCACAGGTATTGTTGTGTTTATTTTGGCATTGGTCAGAAAAATGTTTTACGTATTGTTGCGTACCATGTACCTGGAGGCCGGTGGTCGGCAGCTGTTTCGTAACATTTTGTGGACTGGCCCCTGATCACAGGCAGGGTGGCTACGTAATGGAAGTCACGCCAAATCTACGTTTTAGATACCTGTCCCAACTGCCCTTTTACTTTACGAGGCGGCCTACATAACTCAAGTCACGTCCAAAACACGATGAAATGTCTATTTATAGACCCATGTTATTCGGGGAACACCTGGAGTTTGGCCAGAGTATATAAGAGCTGAATCGACAAAATAGGGGAGAGTTCGCTATTGGTCGTGCTAGAGGAAGGTGCTATGCTTGTGGAGAGAGATTGGTGAATGAAGACATCTTGGTGACGTCATAGTCTACTGTGAGGCGAAGAGGACTGTTGCGGCGGGCTTAACAGCGAAGAGGAGGTGCGTGACGGGAGTCGAACCGAAGACCTCAAGAGTAAAGACAGTGGTGCACTCGGGGTGATGCGCAGCACATGGCGATTCAACACAACTGCGGACTATTAAGGTTGTACAATGTAACTATTTGAGAGACTGTCTGTTGGATATATGACTGAATTTTATTGTGAATTGTAATGTTTAATTAATTGATGGTAGACATTTCTTTATGCTTTAATTGTCAAAGTTAATTTATGTGTCTGTGACACAGAAGTAATTGTGTGCATAACTTATTGTGTTGTGAAAGATATAGTTGATTGCTGCTTTGTGTTTTTGAAAGTTTTGTGAGCTAGTAAATCAATAACTTGATTTAACTCTTTTATTTATAATTATAAGACCTTTATCCATAAATAACTCATGGGAATTGCCCACAAATAAAGTTTTTGTCTCAAACTTGCAACACTGGTGTCAGAAGTGGTACAGAGCCATAAATTAATTTCGTAATTAATTCTGAAAATTCAATCATTGCACACAATTACTATTTAATTAAACTGAACCACTTTATAAATTTTATGTTTAAATTGCAGTTGCAAATGTAAATGATTACAAGAAGCATGTCAGCGGAAATAGAAGCACTAAATGCCCTCATTGAGGGAATGGGTGGCCAATAAAGTGGCCAAATTAATTCAGTCAAAGACAGTGTAGACAAAAAACAGATAGTGTAAATGAAAATGTAGATAAGCTTATTGAAAATTTAGCTACGAAAATTGGTAGTGTAAAAGATAGTGTAAATGAAAACATAAAGAAGCAAGTAGATAGTGTAAAAGAAATGGTGTACCAGGAAATAGATGCTGTGAATGTGAAGGTAGACAGCATAAACGATAAGGTGGAACAGCAAAGGAATGATCTAAGGAAGGAGTGGCAAGACTTTCGTCAGCATCAAGAAGGTAGCCATCTTGTTACCGTATAAGACAAGGTCATTGCTGAATCAATACCTGAAGGCGGCGAAGAGAAGACCACAAAGTTTGAACCAGGCTGTAGTGTGATTCACAACCAGGCAGAAAATGGGCTGCAACATGTTGGTGTGTCTAATATGCCTGCATCGAACATCGGAAAGGGGATTTCTGTCAAACCTGCTCCTTACATAGCCATACTCTGTGGCGAGAGTACCAAAACCAGTTCGAGATTGTGGCAACCATAAATGGCTGGTCTGACCAGCAACAAGCTGCTCTACGCTGGCTACTGAACTTTAAGAATCCCGAAGGACAAATAGCCTGATGGATACAACACCTTCAAGAATAAAACTTTGATATACAACACTGTGCTTGTCGTTCCATGATAATGCAGATGAATTATCCCTCAGGCCATGTGACCCCAACTGTAGTCATTGTGAACGGCAAGAGGAGAGGAGCGGAGGAGTGCACTATGCTAGAACAACAAGGCTTCAGGCATCAAGAGCCAATAGGAAGTTCTCCTGGACTGACGACAAGATAAGAGAAGAACAACAAAGTGACCCAGACTTGTGCCCAATACTGGATTGGAAAGAGCCGGACCACCGGCCAGAATAGCAGGAGCTATCTGAAAAAAGTGCTACAACTAAGGCATATTGGGCACAGTGGAACTCATTTGAATTGAAGAATGGTGTCCTCTACCGGAACTGTGAGAGTGCGGATGGCAGACATGAACACATACAGTTGGTCCTCCCAGAGAACAAGGTCACAGAGGTACTAAAGGAGCTCCATAATTCAGTGTCAGGTGGTAATTTTGGCATTGATAAGACACTCAACAAGGTTCGAGAGAGGTTTTACTGGCTTCATTGCCGTGAAGATGTTGACAGATAGTGCCGAATGTGTGACGACTGTGCCGCAAAGAAAGGTCGGAGGGTCAGAGGCCGAGGTCGTCTCCAGAAGTACAATGTTGGTGCCCCATTCGAGAGAATGGCGGTTGACATCTTGGGTCCCTTGCCAATAACCGAGAGAACAATCGGTACTTGTTGGTGGTACAGGACTACTTCACCAAATGGCCAGAGGTTCTTCCCACACTGAATCAAGAAGCCAGCACGGTGGCTGATGCACTGGTCGAACATGCGTTCTCAAGGTTTGGGGTGCAATTGGAGCTTCACTCAGACAAAGGATGGAATTTTGAAGCGGCCCTTTCCCTTCCAAGAAGTGATGAAGATAATGGGTATAAAGAAGACCCGAACCGCTCCGCTACATCCAGTCTGATGGAATGGTCGAACGCCTAAATCGTACCTTGGAGCAGTACCTATCCATCTTTGTATATGATAATCAAAAGGATTGGGACTATAAAGTACCACTGTTTCTGCTAGCATACAGCTCTACCATTCATGAAGCAACTAAAGTGACACCATCAAGGATGCTGTTTGGAAGAGAGCTCCGTCTCCCGAGCGACCTGATGTTCGGGAGATCGGCGGAGGAAGACCAGATTGCATCCCCAGTGTATGTCAGCGAGTTACGTCGCAAGTTGGTTCACACTCACAACTTTGCCCGGCGACAGCTTAGGATCAACACCGACAGGATGAAGACTCGCTACGATAGGAATGCACCAGATGAAACATTCCAAGAAGGACAGCTGGTGTGGTTGTACAGCCCTCAGAGAAAGAAGGGGTATTGTCCCAAGCTGCAGAAGAATTGGGAAGGCCCTTATGAAATAGTGAAGAAGATCAATGATGTGTTTCAGATTGTTCGTCGAGGCTCTCTGGCGAGAGGACCTAAAGTTGTACACATTGACAGATTGGCCCTCTACGATGGACCTGAGGCTGCTGTGTCTGTTCGGGATGAACAGACTTAAGGAGGGGGCAGTGTTGCGTGCCATGTACTTGGAGGCCAGTGGTCGGCAGCTGTTTCGTAACATTTTGTGGACTGGCCCCTGATCACAGGCAGGGTGGCTACGTAATGGATGTCACGCCAAAGCTACGTCTAAGATACCTGTCCCAACTGTGCTTTTACTCTACGAGGCAGCCTACGTGACTCAAGTCACATCCAAAAGACAATGAAATGTCTACTTTTAGACCCATGTAATTCGGGGAACCCCTGGAGTTTGGCCAGAGTATGCAAGGGCTGAATCGACAAAATAGGGGAGAGTTTGCTATTGGTCGTGCTAGAGGAAGGTGCTATGCTTGTGGAGAGAGATTGGTGAATGAAGACATCTTGGTGACATCATAGTCTACTGTGAGGCGAAACAAGAGGACCGCTGCGGCGGGCTGACGAGCGAAGAGGAGGTGCGCGACGGGAGTCGAACCGAAGACCTCAAGAGTGAAGACAGTGGTGCACTCGGGGTGCTGCGCAGCAGACGGCAATTCATCACAACTGCTGACTATTAAGGTTGTACACTGTCACTATTAGAGACTGTCGGTTGGATATATGAATGAATTTTATTGTAACTTGTAGTGTTTAATTAATTAATGGTAGACATTTTTTGTGCTTTAATTGTCAAAGTTAATTTACGTGTCTGTGACACAGAAGTAATTGTGTGCATAACTAATTGTGTTGTGTAAGTTATAGTTGATTGCTGCTATGTGTTTAGTAAGCTTTGTGAGCTAGTAAATCAATAACTTAATTTAACTCTTTTATTTCTAATTATAAGACCTCTATCCCAAAAGAACTCATGGGAATTGCCCACAAATAAAGTTTTTGTCTCAAACTTGCAACAGTAAGTTGAGAAGATGGAAAATAATGTTGTAGTAAATTATGATTTGTGCAAGCCTGTCATTAAAACTTAAGTGCTGCCAGTAATTCATAGTCTAATTTGAGGCACAATATGCATTTGTTTCGTGAACTGCATCCAAACTAATTTTTCAATTTGAGTTTCACAGTTGCCGTGGCCTTCAATAACTAATTTCATACAAAGTAATCTGCATGCAACGGAAACAATACAATTCATCAACACAATACTATATTAAATTACCAGCCGAAGATTTGACATGTCAAATACTTCACTAAGACAAAAAAAATGGCACTTTCTTCCTGTTCATACCTATAAGCTTATTAGATATATAAAATTTGCATTACTTATTTTGCTCAGTTATAAAACACGCTGTAGTCATAAGATAATATTATTCTTTGTGTGTGTGTGTGTATATATATTACACATACACACACACACACACAGTAGAAGCTTAGGGTACCGCGCTTCGATAAACCGTGCATTCGGCTATATCGCGGGGTAATTCATGTCCCCCAAGCTAATGTACCAGAAACTTCACAATCCTACTATGTACTTCAAAGGGACGTTTGTTTTGCCGGTCAAATGATCAAACGAGATGGGCGGAGGAGGACAAAAGGTAGCGGACAGGAAGCGGTAATGCACATGTGTTTAAAGTTTGACTCCTTGCACATTTAACATACGTAAATACAGTAAAATCAGTGCTACCTAACATAAACTACAGTAGTTTAACAGTTAAACTGGAGTACTGTATCATAAAGGATGAAAGTTTAACGTGATACGGTGGCAAATAAGAATATGCAGTGCTAAATAACACTTTAATGAAATTTTTTTCTGTTCTTTCTGGTCTATCTCGGTACAGCGCGCATAGGCTATAGCGCTGGTTAGATTTAAGTCTCCTTAAATGAGCACTTTAATGAGTTTCTACTGTATATACACACATACACACAGAGAGAGATGAGGAGTGGGAGGGGGAGGGGGAGGGGGGAGAGAGAGGGAGGGAGAGAGAGAGAGGGAGGGAGAGAGAGGGGGAGAGAGACAGAGAAATGGAGAGAGACAGAGAGGGAGAGAGACAGAGAGAGAGAGAGAGACAGAGAGACACTGATAGAATTTTATTTAGGGAGAGGATTAGTTATAAACATTTCATGTTGGGGGAATAAATGTCAATGGATGTTGAAACCTCTGATACGACAAAGAGCACTATGTTGACATTGAACTCGGTAAGAGTATCTTCGATTTCATTGCCACTAGTGTTTCCTTCTAGTCTTGGCTGATCTGTATGTATATTTAGATTTGTGTAATAATTTTTGTAGTGATTTGAATCTGAAATGCAACAAATAAATTAATTATTCTTTTACTATGTTGGTGACAAGAAACTGTATTTTACAGCTGATATTCAAGCTAAGACGTATATAGTGTTTAAGCATATAATACAAAACTGATTCCGTTAATAAAGAGAGCAAGCCTTATGTGAAGTGCACTCGCACACAGCCTATTGGTTTATTTTATATGTATAATATGGTAATTTCAACTCTTTTATATAGAAATACTTGATTAATAATTTCTTCTGAAACTAATTAATTATTTCAATTTATTCAAATGTGAGGTGCATCAAGGATTTATAGTGTAGGATCCAACATAGTAATTGTGGATACTAGTCAAGAAATTCAAATTTCTATAAAAAATTAAAATTTAACTGCTAAAGTGAGTTTGGAAGTAGTGATATTAACAGTTCAATTTTATTTGTTTGGTATAATGTTTGGACTCATTTTAAAGATAATTAATTTTTAAGGAATTTTTTATAAATACCTTTTTACTGTATTTAGCTTTATTTATGATTTTTGAAATTTCACTTCTGTGATGAGTTAGCCTCCTATTGTATTTGATTCATCTGGCAGGTCAAAGCTCAGACTCGAGGAGGCACGTAGAGGGATGTGCAAGCATGCAGCTTGGTCTGCAAGTTCCTCATTTATCGCATTGTGAGTGGTGCTCAACGGGGCAGTGGCATGGTATTGTGCAATGGACCTATTTGTACGTAGGGTTGCAGAATATACCTCCAATTAACATATTTGTCTGTTTCTTCTGAGGTAAAAATGCTGATGACATTTTTTTATAACTATATTTGGTTGATCTTCAACATCTGAAACCTTATTGTACAAATTTCAAAGTGACTTGGATCCCAATGTTTCAGTCCACCCAAACTTGTATGTAAAGTGGCATGTTCATCCTGAGAGTATCAGTCGGAGCTAGTTCACGGGCACGTAGATACGGCTGGCTGAGGATTAGTCAGACTGCAATGGCTGTGGCAAGGTGTTGCAAGAAGCACTAGCGAAAGAGACCGTGGACTCTATGGGGTAGTAGAAGGACTTAAGGCCGCGGTTCACCTCAGTTTTCAACGTCTTTTATTATTCTTATATTTGTACCATATATTTTTTTTCTTACTTTGGACATAAATTGTGACTAAATCTTCCTCTTAGGAAATTTTTTAATATCTAATAGTTTTTGCGTAATGAGTCGTAAACGTCAAAATTTGCACTTTACGGTTTTATGCACGCCACTAAAACCAATTGACATACCATTCCGAAAAAAATTCACAGTGTACAACAATGTTGTAGGCTATGATTAGACATACATAGAACAAAAAATAACATATTTTTGTATTTAATTAAAAATGCTGAATTTTTAAATGAAAATTTAAAAATTTCAAATTTTTTTTAAAAATACAAAATTATATAATTTTTTGTTTAAAATGTTTCAAATCGCAGCCTACAACATTGTTGTACACTGTGAATTTTTTTCGGTTTGGTATGTTAGTCGGTTTTAATGGCGTGCATAAAACCGTAAAGTGCAAATTTTGACGCTTACGACTCATTACGCAAAAACTATAAGAGATAAAAAAATTTCCTAAGAGGAAGATTTAGTCACAATTTATGTCT